>PVIR01034763.1:6628-17070 GCA_004026965.1 Petromus typicus | reverse complement strand
TATGAGGATATCCTTAAGGTATGTCCATTTAAGTAGAAATGATTCAAACTTATCATTTTTTATGGCAGAGTAGTACTCCATTCTGTAGAAGAACCACAGCTTTTTTATCCAGTCTCCAGTGGATGGACACTTGGGTTGTTTCCAAGATGTAGCAATCACAAACTGGGCTGCTATAAACATGGGTGCACATATGTCACTGAGTGGTCACATTTTAAATTAGAGATTTCTTATAAAATTCTAGCTTAATGGCATTTTAAAAACCTTTTAAAAAAAAAAAGATTTGACAACACAAGGCTCAAATTCCAAAGCAATAAGATAACTCTGAGTACCAGCTTCTCCTTTTAAAGAGCAATTGCAACACCTATCTTTGTCAGAGTCCCTCATCAGGCCATTATATTCTTTCATTATTGTGTTCATTGTTCATTCTCATCATTTTCCTGGTCCCTGTGAGCACTGAGTTTGCACTTAATGCCTTTAGCATGGTGTTGGCCACCACCCTATAGTGCACTCAATGTCCACCACAAATTTTTCCTATAGTTTCATTTTATCCTTGCAGCAGTTTTTCTAGGTAGCTCTTTGCTCTGTGGTACAGCTCAGTAAAGTAGGAGAGGTTGAATAGTTTGCCAAGTTTTCATAGAAAGGGATATATACAAGAAATACAAACTTGGGTGTGGGGTGTGGACTAAAATGTCCTTGCTGTGAAGTAGGTAACAGAGGTGTCTGGAGAAAAACATGTCATATTTCCATTTACTATTTCTTTGGGGAAATAATTTTCTTCCATTTTGCCCATGACATCTTGACTATTGCCTCTCTGATAAAAGAATACTTTGAGGTAACTGAGTCATTAAAAAAGTCATCACAATACCCTTATAGAGTCTGAGCTAGCTTAGAGAAAAAATCATGTATCAAATTCTTACTCCCGGGATTGTCTGAGGTTTCCACTGACAGCTCAAAAGTGTCCAATTCAAGCGGTGCCAAATATACCCCATTCTATCTTCTCGGGTTCCCCCACTTTCCTAGGTCACCTCTGTTTCCTCATCCTCTAGCTTTCTTCCAAGCTGTCAGAGCCCAGACCAAATCCATGAAGTCTTCCACGAAGTCTTTTCCAACCAGGTGGGGCTCCGTATCTTAGTACTCAAGATCTCAAGGCTGACACTTAGCCACATGTTCACATACATGCTTCCAACCTACCAAGGCAGCAGCCAGCCTGCAACTCAGCTCTGTGCCCAACACAAAGCAAATCCTTAAAAAGTCTATGCAGGCTGATTAAGGCAAGATTAGATGTCTCTCATTTTTTAAAACAGATCATATAAAAAAATATATATATTGTTGGTTTAACACTTGTTTATATACTTCAAGCTTGATATTTCTCTTTTTCTTCAAAATACATTGTACATGGATTATGTACCATCACTTGAAATGGGCACCGGAAATGCAAAGGTAGATAAGATAGGGTTATATACTCAAGAAGTTCTCACTTTAGCTGAACAAAGACCTAAGAAAACTTAAAGGTCAAGTAATGTTTTATCAGAAGACTCAAACACAGACAAAGGACGTGAGAAATAGTGTGATAAAGAGTATTTTTGTGTGCTTCTCAGCAAGACAGAAATAATTGTTTTACCTTCGCTAAAACTATTTTTGGGACAGGGTTTTGCTATGTAGTTCAGGATGGCTCTGTACTCACTGGGTATCCCAGGCTAGCCTTGAACTCACAGCAGTTCTCCTGCTTCAGTCTCCTTACTACTGGTATTACAGGCCTGTAACACCACACTCAGCATGCCAAGCTTTGTCGAACCCACTGAAACAAAGAGCTGTATTTACAAGATATCATTATGGAAATTTTCAATTCTGTTTTACCAGTAGTCTTGACAACCTTCATTAATCTTTGCAGTTCTTTCTCTTGTTTACCAAAAAAAGTGATTCATGGCTACATAACAATTAGTGATAAAGTTAATTAGAATCCAGATTTCACCACTCTTCTTTTTCAGCAGTTGTTCCTTGTCTAAAAATGAAAGGTCACCTTCAGTGAGAGATAAGTGGAAGCAATATTCACATCTAAGGTACTAACAACACACATGTACAAAAAACAGCCACATCTACTGAGATCACAAGTTCAGAATAAGAGCACTTTCAGGAATAGTCCAGGCATTGTGGATAACTTCACAGGTTTTGCACACCAAAGAGAAAGGCAGCAACAGAAAGCAAGGAGGTGTGGGAGGAAGACTCTTGACTATATCAGGATAGTGGTAAACATGTACTTTCCACATATTTCCTCATTTATTCCTCACAGCAATCCAATGATGTTCCATAATGACTCGTACTTCACAGAGGAGGACATTTACTCACCCTGATGAAAGAAAACTTTCTGCAAATAAATATAGTCATTGTTTGCATGATTCTCTTCCCTTAAAAAAAAAGTGGTAGGGGAAGAAGAAACAAATAAGTCAAAAATTTTTTTTCACTGACTTTCTCCTCAAACTGGAATAAGAAGAACACCCAGAGGAGAATGCCTGAGAAAATGTAGTTGGAAGCTTCCTCTATCCAATATCCTAAGCACTCAGAACTTCACAGTAAAATCTGGGCAGGATGGCAAGAAACCAGCACCATACCAGATGTGTCAAGAGAACAGCACAGACCTGTCTCCTGCTTCTCATGGCTGGCTATGAGTAAAAGGGAAAAGCATAGGGCTCTTGGGTGCCAATTATGTATTGTGAAAAAAAGAAAAGCAGCAATGGTATTCACTCAAAAACCCAAAAGGACATGAGTCAGGCTGACAAGCATAATAAGCCCTGGTTCCACACTTTCAAAAACTTTCTATTTTTTTTTTTAAATCATCATTTCCATCAAAATGGGGTATTGCTAATTGTCTTGTGACTCATTCAGAGTGTTTGGGCAATTTTATTTTATTTCCTTGAATAAACTAAGAATTTGCTTTGATCAGTTGGCGTTTGTCGCAGAAATAAAGCTGATGGGAAGAAAAATAAAAATAATGAAGGAATCAGAAAGGAGACACCTCACTACTTTTAGAGAGAAAACTCAAAGATTCAAGAAAGCCATCAAACTAATAGCATGAACATCTTTTGTGAAGATGGTAGAAATGAGCTATAAAGTATCTCCCCATTGAGGATTATTGAAGAAAATCAATTATTGCCCTTCAGGCTAATTTCTCAACGCTTATTCAAACTGAATAGGTCATATGTCCACGGTAGCCCTGTCTTCCCAAGATTCCAAGCCATCTATGCTAATACCTGGAGCTCTGCAGCATCAGCAACCTGCTTACTCTGTGGAGGAAATGAAGGCTTCTAAACTCACTCTTACCTGAACAATTGTTCTTTCAATCCACAGCCATTCCATGAACACTTACCCTAGGGCAACTACTCTAAATTCAGGGTCTGTCTCTTCTGTCTAGTAATTGATAGCCTACTGAGACAAAATTATGAGTAAAAATGTTATGAAATATCATTAGTATAACAGGAATAAGTACATGGAGCCACAGGAAATGGGAGGGGGGTAACACCAACAGAAATGCAAACTGAGAAAGCAAAGGGACGATTTCTCCAATTAATGTGAGTGACATTTGAACTGAGTTGTGGAGAATAAGCAGGAGATTGCTTTTATACATGTGTTCCCTGTTCGTCTGTAAGATCCTTGAGATAGAACAAGGTTTTGTTCACAGCTATACTTGCAATAATTAGCATTTTTCTGGAGATATTTATTTTCCAAAGGAAGAAACTAAGGAGAGAAAAGGGAAAAAAAGAAAGAAGGAAGAGATTTATTGTACATGTATGGGAAAGATGTATAGCAGACATCTCTGACTTGCCCAACTTCTATTCTCTGGAATCTTCCCACAGGCAATGTATTAACATTACGTTATATTTCAACCAGTTAAGTTTGACCTCTCCCTGGTTATAGGTGATGCGCTGATGACAACAACAGAAGAACGCTTTCCTTTAAATCAGTACTGAAAACAAGCCTGGGCTTGTTGAGATAGTGAAGTTGAAGCTGCAGAGTTCATGTCTTCCACCAAGTGAACAGGAGGGAAAAGAAATCCATCTACTAAAAGCAAAAAGTACAATAGATGACCACAGAAAAGCAGAGATGAGAAACAAGAAGAGATGAGAGACAGGAGGCAGAACCTAAATCACTACTGTTCCTCAGATCCCGATTCCTGATGCTGTTACCCTCTTGCCTTTGGATTCTACCTTTTCCAGTAAGTGTCCTCTATTTTATTTAAACCAGCTCTACTTCTTTTGTGATATATGGAACCCACAGCACTTTATCCAGTGACAGTGAAGGCTGGAGTAGAGGAGATTCCAATCAAAGAACTACCATAAACAAAAGCCATAAATACTGAAAGGGTGTGATGCTTTGATGGGTAGGTGGAATATGGTCCCCCATTAGCTGAGACAAAGGAACAGGTTCTCAAGATGTCAGAAAAAAATTTTTAAAAAAAGACAAGACATCTAGAAACAGATCAATCTCTTGATAATTGTTACCCCTGAAAATATTTGGGAATCCCATTTTAAAAGGGTGTTCGAGTTCCATCTGGCAAAGAAGTATAGACAAATGAAACTTTTAAGGGATGTTCATGGTGTATGATTTAAGATCTAATGGAAGTTTAAAAACTTTTAAAGGGTCAGGAGGGACAGAAAAGGGATATCAGCAGTAAGGAGAAACATTAATACATCAAAATAGGACTTTTTGTGGTTCATTTACAATGAGATACAATGATGATAGGCCCAGGAATGCTTCAGGCCTGCCAATACAGAGCACTGGACCACAAATGTTCATATGCACACTGATCAGAATTAACCTTTTCTACCTTTTTCTTCTCCATTCTCCACACAAACAGTAATTTTTCACCATGCTTTACTTATTCAATCATAGTGCAATTCACTCATGTTGCTTCTGATATATCTTCAGCTCTTTGTTGGCTAATAGGCAAATTCTCACATACCAAGGTACAGCAAAACAGATATCCTAATGCCTTTCTACACACTCATACAATGGGGACGCAGTGCAACAACACCTCTAAAAATTCCAACTTGCTATTAAACATATATGTAGGGTAAAGCTTATTAGCATCACGAATACCATTACAAAAAGAGCCTGCTCTTTGCAATGGATTGAGCTTCAAGGTTCCTTTAACTTGCCTGCTTCTCTAGCATAATTAAATTTTGATGTGATTTTCCCAAACAGCATTTACACATACCCTCAAAGGGACTGAATTATTGTTATGTGATGGGTTTGACCTACATTGAACTTAAGAACATTGGCAAAAATAATTCCAAATCACAGCTCTGGGAAGTTTCTCAAGGAATCTAAGAGCAGGAGTTACTTTTACTGTATCAACACAGGAAAAGAATGTGAGTCAAGAAGTCCCTCTTGGTTTTAATAATTTACAGCTTGGTGTTATCTATGTCCATGTGGCCACAGACTAGAGTATTGAGCGTGCACTCAACAACATCCCAGGCATATAAATAAACCATCTCTGGTTTGAATCTAGGAGGCAATTATTGATCTGGACTGTGATCTTTCCCTGACATTCTAAAGCTTTCTAACATAGGTCACATTAGGGGAATTAAAAGTTCACGTATATTTCTTTTGTCTTTTAAATAATAATAAAATCACTAACATTCTGCAAGAGGTGAATTCTGATAGAAGAAACATTACCATTTGCTGAAATGATGAGGAAAAAAATGGCCTTCTATCTAACCTAGAAGCTAAAAGATATAGGAAAAAACCTACACAGTACATTGGCCACCAAGGCCAGTCTACTCCATGAGAATCACATTTCAAAACACAGACTTTGATCAGTCAGAGGTGAGACCATGTGATCTCAATGGAAGATCTCTAATTGAAAGAAGAAATGCTCTCTATATACTCACTTGCCCGTTTAGGATGCTCAACTCAAAAAGCTATGTTCTAGCTCCTACTTGCTATGTAACTTCAGAACAGTCTTATCATATCTTAGGACTTCCAGTGACTGACCACACAGCAGGCATTTCTAACCCTCATTTCCTTTGATTTTCTCCTACTACAGAGACCACAAATGCTAAATTATCTTTTCTAACCTTCTTGTAGTCAGGGTTCTGCATATTGTATGATAAAGTTATAAGGAGGATTCTTAATGAGTTTTCTTCTTTACAAGTAGAGACAGGAGAGGAACCTCTCTCTCAGCACCTCAAATACACTCCTGCTTCCCTTGTTAGACCTTTTCATGAGAGCTGTGATGCTTGATCAGTGCTACACAGAGACATGGCAGAGAAGACAGACCACAGGAATTGACTTTTGGGGGAGGCATCAATGAGCCAATGAACTAACCTAGACTACAACTTCCTCCTGACTTCTTGTGAAGTGAACAACACTCATCTTTACATCATCTAAGTCCAGGGTAGTAGGTTACTTGTAGCCAAAGCATTCTAATCAATAAATCTGAAAAACATGAAGGTCAGACTGAAGTCTCTATGCTTTCTCCAACAATAAAATTTACACAGTAGTTTTCAATGATTATTCTTAGCACCCTCAAAGCTTTCTCCATCAGCTAGCTTATCCATAAAGAAAGTATAATATTATAGTTACCAAAAATGTTTCTTCAAAATGATAATTTTTTAATAGAGTTGCTTTTTCTATAAAAAAGTAGAGTACAGCCTCTGCCTCGTCAGTGTCAGGATATGACTTTGGAAGAGCATTTTCCCTGAGCTCCAGACAACCTAACATGACATCATTGATAATACAAAGGAAGTAAGATAGGTCCATGGCAATCGCCAATAAGTAAACTATTGGCACATGACTTGAAAAACACTGATTAAAAAAAAAATTTCCATGATGTTTCTAACTCATCTGTCCCCAAGAATATTCACACAATTTTAAGTATTTCTACTTACAGAATCTTCTTGAAACATACTAGAAAAGTAACACATACACCTAAGAACTTCTAAGCCCTGAAGAAATAGAAAGCAGAATAGATGGATTGTGTGAAAAGAACACAGACGTTATAGCTATAGGATTGTTTAAGTCCTTGTTCTACCACTTAAAACTCACACATCATTGAAACCCTCTAAAAATTACATATGAAACATCCTACCATTTCTTCATGGCTACTATAGAAACCAAACAAGATCACATATGGAAAAAAATCTTTGTAAAGTATAAGATACTGCATGAGTATGACAGATTGTAATGCTTAGTGACAAACAATAGATGAAGTACAGACAAGTAGGCAAAGTCCACAGACCGTGGCAAGGGCGAATGAAGGGGACAATGGGAAGCAAACAACCACTGCTTAGGGAGCTAATCTTAGGCAGGCCTTTCCTGGATTAGTTTCTCTCTGTGTCCAGTCACAGAGTTTATATCATACAGGGATTAAAACTAATCCCTGACCAAAAGAGCCCCTTTCCTCAGAGTCAGTAAAAGGCCACCTAATAGTTACCTCAATCACCACTGCTATTAGAGACACCACTGCTATTAGAGACACCTACCGCCTAAGGCTTCTTTCTCCCTGTTTGGACACATTCAAATCAAACACCAGCCGTGTACCACTGTGCTACCCACCTATTCCTCAGAGCCTTGGGCCACTAATGCCTGTTCTGTCTCCCAGGAACCCTGTGAAGTTAATGTGAGGTAATCGAGGGAAAGTGACTTGAATACTGGAAAGCTACACACAAATATAAAGTTTCTGTCAGGTAGGGAGACAGTGGTTAAGACGGTGCATTCTGACGGCGAAGACGCACCCAAGCAAACTACGTTCTACCTCTGTCATCTCCAGTGTGTTATTCTGACCAAGATGCTCACCTTCTTCGAAATTTCAGTCATTTTCTTTAAAACAGGACCCTTTTGGCCAGGGATTTAGCTCAATGGTTCTTGCGTCTGCCTCGAAAGTGCAAGGTCCTGAGTTTGATGCCCGGTATGGTAGTTCAGGCCTGTAATCCTAGCACTCAGGAGGCAGAAGGGAGATTGTTGTGAATTCCGGGCTGCCCTGGACTACATAGTGAGTTCAGGGTCAGCCTGAACTACAAAGAGAGACCCTATCTTTAAAAAACAAAACAAACAAACAAAAAAAAAACCACCAAGACGCTTAAATTTACCATATAGTTTCATCGTTAAAGTAACATTTTTGTCGGTCGTTAACTAAGAGTTTAACGTATCATTAGTGCTTGCTGCTTTTTTCTCGCACCATGCCCTTTCCTGTGCCCCCACCCTCTTCCTTTAGGACTGCAAGAGGGAAGCTCAGTGCAAGTCTCAGCATATGCCACCCCAGACCCTACCTGGGCATCCGTCCCAAAAGGCCTCACGGCTCCTAAAGGCTCCACAAGATTCATGGCTCAAAGCAGAGGATGCGTCCAAAGCTCTACAGTGCGTACGACCAGCGTCCAGATGCACTTCCTGGTCAGCACCTAAGTGAGTGAAGTTTTAAAGCAGTTTCCTCTGAAATAAAACTCAATTCGGCAACACACCTAGCTCCTGCTAGGCTTCCAGCCTTGGAAAACCTACGTGCGAAGCTGCGGCTGATTAGCAAAGCGGAGCCTCAGCCCCGTGCCCACGGGCGCCAGTCTCTCGCGAGAGTTCACGCACCGCTTCCTCATGGGAAGTCAGACGACCCCCAGCCTCCCCCGGCTCTCGCGTCTCTTGTTAGCAAGAGGCAGAAGCTGAGCTCCTTCCACACTTAACTGAACTCCCTCCACTCATAGCTATTCCAGTGTGAGGGAAATGGCTGAGCCTTCCCTAGACAATTATTTATCTGTCTCTCCCACCAAACTGTGATCGCAATGAGCACAATAGCCTCCCTATATTCATTTTTATATTTCTATGCACCAGTACCACTCCTATACATAAACTATCAGTCAGTGTTAATTTACCTAAATAAACTGACAGATCCTACCTTATATGAATGGCGTTTTTTGAGTGTTTGAGTACTCTATATGGAAAGCTCCACACACTGCCCCAAGGCACTTTCAGACAGGGATTACAAAATGAATAGTTACTCTAACTCACCGAGCCAGTGGCCCAATGCAGAGAAACGCAATCAAAAATTCAGATCTCAGGAAACCCATCTTCCCAATTTCATTCTTACCCACATTATGAGCTCCACTGACTCAATGTCAAAGTTACCCCAGAACCCCCACCCGTGTCTACCTCTGAGCCCTATTAGCCTACTGGAGACCAGGGCCACCACCAGTCACAACTTCCAGCCCTAACTGACCCCCACAAAGGTCCACTCAGCCTTGTGTATCCTCCTGATGACAAATTCTTCTCAATGACACACTTCACTCTTCTAAAACTTTCAGGGCATTTTTTTTTTCCCATTTCACCATGAATGTAGAAGCCACTGACAAGCTGGGCATATACTGGCCACAGCTGTAATCCCAGCATTCAGGAGGCAGAGGCAGGAGGACTGCTGTGAGTTCCAGGCTGGCCTGGGCCACACAGTAAGTTCAGGGCCAGCCTTAACTACAAAGCAAGACCCTGTCCCAAAAAAGGGAAACCACTGACAGAACTTTCAACTTCCTGCCAGTCTATTCACCTTCCTTCCTGTATGTACACCATTTATTTCCTCAAATCACAACAATTAAGGAATTTCTTCCCTTTTTATCATAATTTTTACACTCAGCTCTTCCTCAAGGGGCCTGTTATTTTTAATTATCTGTACTATTCTTGAAACTTCACTTTCTTTTCTAACGCATTTTTCCCAGTGGCATATAACCTCTTCAAATATCTTGCATAATGAAAAGATAAATAACAACAAAAACCAAATAACAAAATTTTGATTCACTTAGGTATTTTCCCAAATGAGTCACTTTTATCTACAAAAGCCTCTGTGCAGATGTTAATGGCTGCTTTTTTCATAATTGCCAAAACTTGAAAGCACCCAAGATGTTCTCTAGTAGGAGAATAGGTCAGTAAACTGTGATGTGACCAGAAAATGGAATATTAGTGCTAAAAATAAATGAATGATCAAGTCATAAAAGTCCAGGAAGAAATTTAAGTGTGTATTACAAATGGGCATATTACAAACTGTTGCCTGCTGTACAATTCAAACTATATGACATTCTAGAAAAAGCAAAAGTGGAGACAATAAAAGCGTTCAGATAATAGAAAGACCAGCGGTGGTCAGGGTTTAGGAAAAAGAAGGGGTGGGGGGAGGAACACCGAGGGTGTTAGAGCAGTGATGATCCTGTCACTGTCCACTCATCCAGACCCACAGAAGGTGCGA
Organism: Petromus typicus; assembly: GCA_004026965.1. NCBI lineage: Eukaryota > Metazoa > Chordata > Mammalia > Rodentia > Petromuridae > Petromus > Petromus typicus. The sequence goes on along the minus strand of PVIR01034763.1, from coordinate 6,857 downwards.
TACCAAGAGTGACCTAATCTAAACTGAAGATGTCAGCTTATAATTATGAGTCAACATAGGTTCATCCATTCTAACAAATGTACCACTCTGATGGGGGCTCTGGTGACCAGGAGAGGCTGTGCGTGCATGTGGGGGGAGGACTTGTGGGAACTCTATGTACTTTCCATTAAAGTGCGCCAAAGAATAAAGTCTATTAAAACTGGATAGATAGACTTTTTTTTTTTTTTTT
>PVIR01034762.1:0-16954 GCA_004026965.1 Petromus typicus | reverse complement strand
GGGTTCAATTCCCCGGTAACCACATAACAATACTGGGCGTGGAGACCCACACCCAGCAGCAACCAGTACCACATACCACAGTGCCGGGCGTGGTGGCTCACGCCTGTAATCCCAGCACTCGGGAGGCAGAGACAGGAGGATTGTGATGTGAGTTTGAGGCTGAGCTCAGGGCCAGCCTGAACCACAAAGCGAGACCCTGTCTCAAAAAACCTAAAAAAAAAAAAAAAAAATTCCATTTTGTTTGGAGCCCATAGAATCTCTTGTCAAAGGCCATAGAAATCAAGTCCCTGCATGGCTCCTCACTTTGACAAGGAGGAAAAAGTCATCGAGGTCACCTTCTCATCCTGTAGATCTGTTCCTGTCACCTCCACTCTCAACAGTTAAAAATTGCAGCTGGCTGATAATAAGACCTATTTAGTTGATACTTGATGAGCACCACACTTTTGTCTGGTGATTTGAACCAGTCTTAATTTTCAGCCATGAAAGTCCCACTGGATAGTGGCTTTGATTTGTTTATTTATCCCTTTAATATTTTCTCCTGCAACTCAGCGAAGCTGAAGTGCTATGGACTAGTGAAAGATTGTTTTGAAACAGAAGTAGAAATTAATTGAATGCACAAAAATGAAGCCTGAACCATGAGGTTCAAGAGTATAGATGACAAATAACAAACAGAAATTGGATCAGTTTATGAGTTGCATTTTCCTGGTAGAATAAAACCTGGTAGATTTTGTGGCTATCATAACCATTTAAGTATAGTGAATTACCCTAGTATGCAGCGCTTTTTTTCTCACTGAAACACAATTCTTGCTATTTAAGAGAGTTGAGGCTTCAGTCTCACGATTTTGGGATTCAGTCAATGGTAAGTTGGCTCCAAGACAGAAACTGCATGGCAAAAAGAGTGTGGTGAGTTTACAGTGGCTGGTAAGCAGAGTCTAACCAGAAATAAAGAGCCAAGGGACCAGAGACCCCCAAAACCCCACCTGCAGGGCTCCCCCAGACATTCTGAGAAGGGTGCTCCACCAATTGCCTGGGTCGTTTCCAAAGCCAATTGCATTGATACTCAGCCCTGTTGGTCAGCTCTACAGAAATAGTGTTCATCATCTATTCAATAGTATCCATGACATTTGAATATTTGCATTGAGTCATCTGCTAGGTAGGCAGCATGAGACCTTTGGTTTAATTTCACAGTGGCCTAAATGGGATGATACCAAGTAGCTCAGTGATGGACTTGTTTCTCATCTCCGCTCTTATGCCACCTTAAGAGAGTCTGGACTGTGGTTAAACTGGAGACCTCAGCTTTTCCACTTGCTGTTGTGGCTCCCACACATCTCTGCAATTTCAGAACTCTGTACTGTCTCATTGTTTAAACTTCCCATCTGGGGAGGTAATTCAGCTCAAAGGTGAGGCTGGCTCTCAGATGAGGTGAGGTCTCATGGTGGTAAGTTTTTTAAAATTGTCTATTAATTCTAATATGGAAAATAGTAATCATCCAGGCCTGATCACCCATCCCTGTCATACTAGTACTTTGGGAGACAAGAGAGTAGGGTCAAGAAATTTGGGCACAGCTTGAGTGAGTTAGTGACTTATTGAGACTGTCTCAAGATAAAATAGTAAAAAAGAAAAAAGAAGTGCCGGTGACATTGGATGATGACTAAATGAAATTGAAGAACATTCAGGTTTTCTTATGCCCTAATAGCAAGAATTCTCAGGCTTCTCCCTCAAACTCAGAACTACAGACTGAAGGAAATTTTCAGCTTTAATTTTCCTTCCTATTTTTTATCAGGATCAGAAATCTTACAAAAGAATACAGAGGAAAGCCTAAAAATGTACAAGCTTTGAAAGGTAAGAAAATATTACTTAATATTTTTCTACAAGAAAGTCTTGATTTTAATTAAGTTGATCTTTCCCTAAGTGAACAATAAATAGATTTGTTTTAGACTTTATAAATAGGTGTTTGAATCTCGTGATTACATTTCCATCCAACTTTGCTATCACCTTTGTTTTGAGTAATTTTGGAGTTATGTGTACATGAACCACCTACCTATACTAAAATGTATTATAATAGTAGATTCGTCCAATGGCTTTATTCTGCAACTCATATTTTTTTTAACGTAGCCTGTTAGATATCAAGATTGTATGCATTTTGCTTTGGACAGAAGGCAAAAAGCATATGTGGCTTATAGATCTTTTAGCTACCTAATAATTTCTCATCTGATAGACTTCTATTTGTTAAATTATTATGAAGTGACTTTAATATGCCAAGCAATGTTGTTGAACTGAGGCATATAAAAAATTTTTTTAATTTCATTTTTTAAAATCACATACTTTGGGAATTTACAGAAGGGGATATTTTAGTATTTACTGTATTTAACATCAAATGAATTTAGATTGTTCAAAACTCTGGTTGCACACCCAGAACACATAGGCAGGACAGAGGCTCCCTATGAAGCCTATGTCTGTGTATAGCATTGTTTGCTTTCCTCCCTTCTTCCTCCCATTCTGTCCCCTTGCTTTCCTCCCAGACTTAGCATTTGACATATATGAAGGCCAGATCACCGCAGTACTTGGTCACAGTGGAGCTGGCAAATCAACACTGTTAAACATTCTCACTGGGCTGTGTGTTCCTACTCAAGGTAAGAGACTTTCCACAGAATTGACAAGTGAACCATTTGTACCTTTATTACTCCTCTGAGCACCAAGGATACAGGTAGAGACAAGTGTCTGAAATGTATCTTTGACTTAGATTAGTTGTTTATAAAGTAGATGTAACTTTCATTAAGATATAGAGAATTAGAGTATTTCATTAACATCCAGGTGGTCATGATATTATGACTCACCATCTCACAGATACTAATTACCTTATTCTGTATAAATAAAGTAATATCGAACTTAGTAGCTTTTGCAAAGAAATAATATTACTTCTCGTAATTTGACAGGTTGGCAAAGGAAATCTTCCAGTCTTCCACAAGCCTGTACTTTGTGGCCTAGCATGGCTTCACTCTGCATCTGGGATGTTTGGATATTCTCTTTGCTCCTCTCTCCACTGCTCCTCTCCCCTCCCCTGCCCTCTGCTCTCCTCTTGTCCTATCTTCACATCTGCCTGCTTTTCCTTTCCTTTCCCTCCATTCCCTCCCTTTCCTCTCTCCCTTCCTCTAAGAGGTTAGCTTGAATTTTTTAAACTGACTATCTCAAGATTTTTAAGAGACCCCAGTAAGTAGAGACCCCAGTAGAGCACTGCTAGGCACCTCTTGATTGGGTGGCATTTGCTAAGATCTCGTTGCACAAAGCGAGTCTCATGGCTGGTACTAGATGCACGGGGCAGGGAAGTTGATTTGCTGCTTGATGGGAGGGGAAATGCAGCTATGTTTCCAAATGCCACATAACTGAAGTACATCCCTAATGTGAAAAATCACAATGGATCAACCAATGACAATTGAAGATAAAATGGCAATCCAATTTTAGTAAGTTTTTCAAAAATATAAGAAGGATAGAAAAATATGATGGTTAAGAAAAGGAAACAAAGCCTAAGTCCATAGGGGTGAGGGTTACAAGGAGGACAGAGGAATGGGGAAAAAGGAAAACCAAGATATACCATGTACAGGTACAAATTCTCAAAGTTGAATGTAATCATAATGTATACCTTAAATGTACCAACAAACTCACTATCAGATAAAATACCATCTTATGGAAGCCGTATTATCCTGATAAGAACTTTTTATCCTCTGGTTATAGGTTGTGTCACTATATATAACAACAAACTTTCTGAAATGACTGGTGGAGAATATATCTGCAAGCTCACTGGAGTTTGTCCACAAAGTAATGTACAATTTGACTTCCTCACTGTGAAGGAAAATCTAAGGCTGTTTGCAAAAATAAAAGGGATTCAGCCACATGAAGTTGATAATGAGGTACGTAATATGGTAGAAATAATATAAATGTCAATAAAAGTGCTATACAAATAGTTAATCCAATTTGCCTTGATTTGGGGATTCATTAAAGTATCTGTGTCCAGAGACTATTTAATGTTGGAAAGAAAACTTAAAAATAATAGTAAGAGACATATAGCTTGTGCTGCTACTTTATTATACTAGCTTTTACTATACTACATTTTTTAATTTTGACAACTTTGAGAAAACATTATCTCCATTTTATACATGACACTGAGATATAAAGAGGACAAATAATTTACCTAAAGTTATAGCAAAAATAAAATAAACATGACAATAGTATGTAAATCCAAGCACTACTCATAATTATAACCATTTCACATTAGAATATAACTCTAATAATTTTTAAGAATCTAATTGCAGTCAATGTTATCTTTGTTTAGGTGCAAAGAGTTTTGCAGGAGTTGGAAATGAAGAATATCCAGGATACCCTTGCTCAAAACTTAAGTGGTGGACAGAAAAGGAAATTAACCTTTGGGATTGCCATTTTGGGAGATCCTCAGGTAAGTCACACTAAATGTGGACATAAATTCTACTTCACTGCAAAGAACCTTTGCCATGAAAATTATATAACAGAATACTAGATGTAAGAATAACACCCTCACCACTAGGTCTGAAAATTATAGCCACTGTCTGTGTAGTCTGCTTCCGGTGTAAGTGAATGACTCTTCCATGCTCCCTCTTCCTCAGATTTTCCTCCTAGATGAACCCACTGCCGGGCTGGATCCCTTCTCCAGGCACCGAGTGTGGAACTTCCTGAAGGAGCGGAAAGAAGGCCGCGTGATCCTCTTCAGTACCCAGTTCATGGATGAGGCTGACATCCTGGCTGGTAACTGCTGGTTTCCTTAGTGTCATGTTGAGAACTGTAGGAGGCCTGACAGCGTCAACTACTGCTCCCCACTGCTGTATTTACACAGGTGGACCCTGTGAACTAGGATGAGGGGGTCTTGCTCACAGAATGTTTGAAAATCTATCATCTTTCCAACTCTGCTCACACAGGCTGTCATCGCCTAAGATGCTCACTGATGGCAAATTGATGACATTCGATATTGCAAAAGACATGAATGTATTCCGAATTGAAAGAAATCAACTTGCAAAACTCAGATATTGGTGCATGTAATTTGGTATTTCTCTGTCCCAGAAGTGTGCTCACTCAGGTGTCTCTGTGGAGTTGGATGACTCAGAAATAAGCAAGGGTACTCTTCCAATAGTACTCTGCTTCTTTGCAATTATTACAGTGTATGTTTAAAGCTGCACAAACTTCTTAGTAGTTCACAATGCAGCTTCTTCCCTGATATTTCGCTGAAAAGAAGGACAGCATCGTTCTTTGTATCTTTTTTTCTTCTTTTTCTCAGACCGGAAAGTGTTTCTTTCCAAAGGGAAGCTGAAGTGTGCGGGCTCTTCTTTTTTTCTGAAGAAGAAATGGGGGATCGGCTATCACTTGAGGTAGGATGACCTGAGGAACTAAGAGTGAAAGGCACCAAAAAAAGTAAGGCGTGATGCTGCAGTCAGACGTCAGAATCAGGTGTGCATGATCAGTGTGCGGACGGAGAGGTCGAGGGAGTCAGGCTGCAACATCATATGCTTAGCTGACCACAGAGACCAAAGATATGAGGAAATTCAGGGTGAATTTGGATAAATGTGTATACTAGTTGATTATATTCAAGCCCAGTATTCCTATAGCTTTTTCAGTCTTGATGAGCCTGTATTTTTTTTTTCTCACCTAGAGTACCAATATAGTTTTTTTTAACTGATATCCAAGCAGTTTTTACCACATTTACATAAATCAATTTGGGTGACATTTGGATTGATGAGTAATTTCTCCAGTAGGTTTTTTTTTTTTAATAATACTTCAGTGTATGTCAAATAATGCATGCCATTTGATGTGGAGGCCAGACTCTGGAGCTGAAAGGCTCTCTCTGTGTTGCTATCTTTCTCTGTGTCTATTTCTTGAACACCAGTTTGCAGCTCACGGAAACATGCATTCGCGAAAGAATCACCTCCCTCATTACACAGCACGTCCCCGATGCCAAACTGTCCACAGAGAGTGAAGGAAAACTGATCTATATACTGCCTTTGGAGACGAAAAGTAAATTTCCAGGTAATTCACTATCTAGAAATCAGCAGCAACAGCGAGAAATAGCATGTGTGTCAGATTAACATGTACCAAGGATGATCCTGAACTTTTGAGGAGCAACAAACCAAATTCCCAAAGTCAAAGTACTGTACGGGATTGGTATGGCAGGTGCCCCCACGTTAGATGTGAGGAAAGAAACACACAGCAAGTTATGCTAAAAGTCCTCCAGTATTCCAAGCTGGAACTGTCCCTCAGCTCTGTGATCTGAGGAGCAAGGGAACAAGGAAAGTCTTGTGGCTCAAACGCTGTAGATCTGACGAAGTCCACGAACTGATCCCAAAGGTGTCAGGTCTTGGTCCACGTGAGTCAGTATCTTACTGCTTGTGGATAAATTTACTCTGTTGTGTCTTTCTTTGGGAAAATGAAATCAAGCATTTCTTTCCAGATAGCAAAGAATAAAATGCAACTCACCTGAAGCAAGAAGAACAGTAACAATAAAAAAATTACAGGCTAATGAAAATATTCTAAAAATGGGTCAAAAAGTACATCAGAAAAGCTGGACAGTAATTACTTCTGTCTTGACAGCCACAGAGTTTAAAGTTGATCTAACAGTTAGTGCAAAGATTGGATTATTTTATGAATACTAAGAAACACTGTCCTACTATAGGAATTGAATCGCAATAACTTTTAAATTTAAATCTTTACTGGTACATTATGAATACATATCATCATCACATTCAACATTGAGAGTTTGTACCAGAATATGACATGACTTGATTCTCATTTTCCCCTTTCCCCCTGCCCTGCAACCCCCCTATATACATAATCTTTGTTTCCTTTTTTCTTTATTACTGTCATTTTTTCCTGCTCATTATTTACTCCAACATCTTCTTTCCTTTTAAATATTTTCCATTTCACAATATCAACTATACGTACTACAACTCATTTACAAGTTCATTTTCTCACACCAGAGGGAAGATACGATATTTATACATCTGTGACCTATTTATTTCACTTATGAGGATGTCCTCAAAGTACATCCATTTGAGTATGAATGACTCAATCTTATCATTTTTGATGGCACAGTAATACTCCATTCTGTAAAAGAACCACATTTTTATCCAGTCTCCAGTTGGTGGACATTTGGGTTGTTTCTTTTAAGTAAGTCCTCTGCTGGTTTCTGCAGTCTCTCAATCTCCTCGGAGTACAAAGTCAAATACGCTCATGCTCAGTGTCTGTAATGAACATGGTGATTTGAAAACCTCTGGCTTAACTAGTTTCTAAAGAGCCTCATTGGGTGGTTATTTCCTTGCTGTGACTTTCGAAGTAGCTTTGGCTTTCAGGCCAATATCTAAAACGAGACCCATCGTGCTTGTCCTTCAGGGGTTCTACCTCTGGTCTCTGGGGATGGTGACACCAGGTTAGTGACTGAAACAGAAAACTTTGCCACATGGGCGGTTAACAAAGCAGGTACATTGCCATATGTTGCCATACAAAGAAACTGGGGGACATGTTAACTGAAGCCTTCTCGCCACCGAATGGGAACATATGACTTAGGAACAGCTAAGCGACATCTCAGGTGAAGTGAAGTGGCTGCCAGTGCTCACCTGTGGTTCAAAGCCATCTACTTTCTCATCCTCAGTATCCAGCGGAGGAAAGTATTTATAACAGTTCTTCCAGCTCACGTCAAATCAGCAGGATCCAGAATTAGATCTTTAAATTTTAATTCTCCTCTGTAACTCAAGCCTGTGGAAATAGGTCCTTTCTTTATTCACCCGTTATAACACCAGACAGATATCTGGGGTGGGTCAATAGAGGTAGGCGATCTAGAATTCCTAGAAAAATTGACAGTTAACACTGCATCCCAGACAAATTCTCAGTTAGTCCCTCATTTTTTTTCCTGTGTGATTGTGGGTATTTTTTCCCTCTGAGCTCAGAGACAGAAGTGAAGAAGGACGTCATTCTTATGACCTGCCCTCAGACTAATATTTTCTGAAGAACCATTGACTCTGCATCACTGTGGGCTTCTTGTAACAACAGTTTCTTCTCTCTTGTTGATGAGACTCTCTGTGTTTCCCCACTAGTGCCTTATTTCTTCCTAAACAATGTCAGAAAATTATTTCCTGGGAAAGAATATTCGTTTCATTTGGCATAGCATTAGACAGATCGAAATTTCTTGACAAATTTAACTTTCAATACACCTAATAAAAACTAACAGGAAAATTGCAGCAAAATATGTGAGTTTGATAAATATTTGTCTTAAGAAAATAAAGTTTGTGCTATGCTAACATATAAACTCAGACCAAGAAGTGATTCACATTTCTTTTTCTTTTGTTTTGTTTTTGTTTTGTTTGTTTTGTTTTTGAGACAGGGTCTCACTTTGTAGTTCAGGCTGGCCCTGAGCTCAGCCTCCAACTCACATCACAGCAATCCTCCTGCCTCTGCCTCCCAAGTGCTGGGATTACAGGTGTGAGCCACCATGCCCGGCACTGTGGTATGTGGTGCTGATTGTTGCTGGGCATGAGTCTCCATGCCCAGTATTGTTATGTGGTTACTGAGAATCGAAGCCAGGTGCTTGCACTTGCAAGACAGGCACTAGAACCACTGAGCTATATCCCCGGGAAGTGATTCATATTTCTTAAGAAGTAAATTTATTTTATTACAAAATTTTTAGGGTTTTTCCCCCCAGTACCAGGGATTGAACCTTGGACCACCATATGGAACTATGTCCCAGTGCCCTTTTTTTAAAATTTTGAGACAGGATATGGCTGATTTGCCCAGTTTGTATTCAAACCTGCAATCCTCCTGCCTCATTTTCTCAGAGCATGGACATTGTAAGCATGTGCCACCGCACCTGGCTAAAATGTTAGCATGTAATGGATGTTTTTTGCATTTCTCAAGAACATTTTCAGACCTTCCTCCCTAAAATTAGAAAGCTGTGTTTGTTACTCAACTCACTTGTGATGTTTGTTATTTGTTCATTCTGTAGATCTTTACCAGGATCTTGAAAGCTCTCCTGACCTAGGTATTGAGAACTATGGTGTTTCCATCACAACACTGAGCGAGGTATTCCTGAAATTAGAAGGGGACTCTGATATTGACCAGCCAGGTAAACAAATTTAAAGAAAATGACGGTGTCCTATATGGAACACATTTTAAAAGCACTTTCTTTCAATACTGTCATAACATTTTCGTGAGTTTCCCCCATATTGTTAATTGTTTGGAAAAACATATAAAATAGCAGTCCTCACATTTGAACCCTGGACATTTGTTTTTGGTATATTTAAATTATTTCTAATAGAAGTATTTTGAGATAGTTAAATATAAAATCAGTAATTATTAGAGATATAATTTTAATGGTTTTTGTTATTTTCTTAAAAATGGCTTTATGGCTTCATTGAAGACAGCTTGGAGTCAACAGGAGAGTAAGATAAGATTTGTTCTGCAGTGAGAACTCTATTAACTCTTTAGGATTTTTTTCCTTCTAATCATTTCACACATGTCTGGGTTCAAGATAGCCATGAGATGCTAGAGAAATGCAAGTTCATTCCAATTCTACTCAAAACACCTCTGTGGAGACTTGAATTGATTGCTCTAAATCTCCTTCCTGTTTTTATTCCAGAATTTTCTGGAACAGACTAGAAAACCAAAGGAGCTTATAGGAATTTACCTTTTTCTTTTCCTGCAACTTTTGGGCTCACACAGACCCAGTTGTGGTGGTAATATCCTAACAGTAGCTACTCTCCCCTGCTCTTTATTGGTCCACTGCAACACCATCCAGTCTCAGCAGTGCACCCCTGGGTGGGCTGGGTGTCCTCAGGGAGGCAGGGAGTCTGTTCTCAACACCCACCCCTGCCCACGAGCTCTCAAGGGCTTCCTGTAACTGAGCCCAGGCGAGGATGCCACGGCCCCAGGAGGGAGTAGGACTAGAGTTCTCTGTCATCTTTAAGCACTGAATGTATGGATTATATCTGAAAAATTAACATTTTGACAAAAATGTCTCCCTGTTCATGAATACAGATTGGCGTGCTCATATATTTTATTTTTCTTCTTATCCTTCAGAAAACTTTGATGACTTTTCTTTAAAGAAATTCTTACAGAGGTTTTATTAAATTAATTCCCAAATATCTTATGATTTTTTTTATATTTTTTGTTCTTTTGTTGCTGTTTTGACTGTTCTTAATGAAATATTTTTTTAAATCCATTTCTAAAATTTCAATATATAAAATCCTATTTAATTTGTATAAGTTAACATGATAATTTAAAAGCCCATGGATTTAATTCTCCACTGTTGTTATGGCTTATTGCTATAGAAAAACTAGTTTCATAACAGATACCATAAGACTTTATGTACATGGTTTGAGATTCACCATGAGTCAGCTTCACTGCTTAGTAACTAAACTGTCATTTACATAAAATAAAATGCCCACCTACTAGTTATTCATGTTAAGTAAACTGATTTCCTTAAAATAAGACCTGGAGTAGTTTCACCATCTCTTTCTTTATACCCTTCCTAAGCTTGGCCCCAAGTGGGTCTCTGTAAGCTACCTATTTCTATTTCACTCCTCTGGAACCCAATACAAGAAGAGTGCTGTATCCAGTTCCATAGTTTCACCTTCTTGCTATTTAAGTGTGTTATTAGAGGCATCAGAACTTTTCTTCTTCGTTGTTAAATTACATTCTACAATTTATCTCCTTTTCAGGGAACATACTTTGACAGTTTTTCTATTTCTGACATATTATGCACTGATATATACAAATGCCCATGAGGTATCAGTTATTAGGCACTGCTTACACTTTGTTTTATAGATATTGATACTTCGGGAGATGTGCAAGCTGAAGGGACAAGAGACACAGAGAGGCTTTTCGAGGTGGAAGAAATTTTCTCCTCACTTGCTGGGATGAGTCAGGCGAAAGCTGGTCTGGCTCTCTTGTGGCAGCAAGTGTGTGCGGTTGCCTGGATTCGCTTCTTGAAGATAAAGCGTGAAAGGAAAGCTCTCTTTTCACTGTGAGTGTCCTCGGCTAATGTGGGTCTTCTCTTGAGTGATGATGGAAATTGAAACAGAGGCAAAGGTACACATTTTCCGTGAAAAGCTTTAACTGGAAAGAAAATGGGAAGGGATTTTAGAACGAAGAATCGTCACTGTGAATTGTGGCCATAACTAACAGCAAACATATCCTGAAGTGGAAAGAGACAGAGATATTGGCTACACAGGGAAGGAGGGAAAAAGATAAAACAAAAGTGAGGGAGGGAGGAAGGGAGAGAAACAAAGGATAGTTTTCATGAGGTCTCAAAGAAATGTTGTTAATGGATGGATTAACATTAATAATTAACATTAATTAATGTTGTTAATTAATGGATCCATTATGAATGGATTTTCCCTCCACATGGGGAAGTGTTTCCAGGCAGGGTAGAGTTTAGTTAATGTGTAGGGTGAGTTGGGAAGCAGCTCAACATGTGCTAAAAACGTGTTCTGTCCCCCTGCTGGGTAGAGATTTTATACGATCTCTGTCGATCTATCACCACCTTTCATCCATCCCAGCCTCTTATCTCAGGAGTGAAACAGCTTTCCTATTTCCATCAAGACTTGCTTTACTTTCTCCACATATCACCAAAGTCGGAGTTTTGCATTTTTTTTTCCCCCTCTCTGGCTAGCACTTCAGACTCATGCTAATCACTATGGTTCCCTGCATACTAAAGTGCTATAATGTCTTTCAATCATTCTATTCAAACTATGTATAAATGAAAATGAATACAAAAGAAACACGGAGAAGAATCAATTCCAGCATCTGAAATTTGTGGTCACAATCTTATTTCTATTAAGGATCCTGGTAGTTATGTGCTATTATGTTAACACATCGAATTCACAGTTGGCCACAGACTGCTTGTGACAAAAAATTCAATCATGAGCCAGGGATTTAGCTCAGTGGTTCTGGCGCCTGTTTTGCGAGTTCAAGGCCCCAGGTTCAATCCCCGGTAATCACATACAATACTGGGCATGGAGACTCAGGCTCCATGCATAAGTACTCAACTAGTACCACACACCACAGTGCCGGGCGTGGTGCCTGTCATCCCAGCACTCAGGAGGCAGAGGCAGGAGGATTGCTGTGATGTGAGTTTGAGGCTGAGCTCAGTGCCAGTCTGAACTACATATAAAAGAAAACCCTGTCTCAAAAAAAAAAACACAACTTCAGTCACATTTGTTTTCCTTCAAAGTCTCCAGAGTGCAGGTGGACATGTTGGGGCACAGCTTTCTGGGTGTGTGTGTGTGTGTGTGTGTGTGTGTGTGTGTGTGTGTGTGTCTGGCCCTCACAGCACTCTGCAGTGTGCCATCAAGCTGAAGCACCCACACGCTGCCCCTTGTACCCTTCTCAAGTGCAGGCTGCCCCCTCTTCACACCCACCCTAGCTCTGGCGCTTTTAGCAACAGTACATAAAAATCATCAGCCTTGTCTCCATTATTTTAGTCATTTGCTGAGACAATATACTCAACACCCAAAGTTAAAGATGGAAAGGTTTATGTTGGCTTAGTATTTGTAGAGGTTTCAGTCCATAATCAGCTAGCTCCGAGGTGGGGTGGCAGGGCAGAGGAGCAACAGTTCATGGTGGGCCAAAGCGAGAAGGCAGAAGGTACCAAGCTAAAAGTGACAAAGGCAGCTCCCCTCTGCCCCTTCTATGGTCTCTCTAGGTTGCCAGGCTTAGGAAGGGTGTGAAACCAGCAGTGGACTAATTTAGCAGTCATGCACCCTTAACCACAGCATCACACACTGTACATCCAGGCTCGTCTGAAAGGCCCCACCCATGACTGCATGATGCTCTGGGAGACATCTAGACACACCACGGCATGCCTGATCCTAAAGAGTCCATCAGATCACATCAGCAGCCTGTTGTCCTCACTACTAACAGTCCCTCAAAATTTGTCCATCAATATGCAAGTGTGAGGCATGGCACATAGTAGTATTTCTGTCAGTACTTCACTAAATGAGTGATTAGAATTTCAAGAGCTTTTGAGGAGACTGGCAAATCAAGGTCTATAGAGATCTTTAAAGTTAATCTGGAAACGCTTTGCAAAATGGACTCAGGAGACTAAAGAATAGAGGGATGCCAACCAAGGGGCCTAATGAGGAGGAGTGACACTTGGAAGATTTGGAAAGCAAAAATGAGTGAAGTTTCAAGATTAGCCTGACAAAGCCAACATAAGTGTATCTAGATGTTTTCCAATGAGAATTAAAGAAAGATATCTAAAAATGTTTTTTAAGTTTGAGAGCTTAGAAAGTATGTTTCCATTAAGAGGATAAAGGACAATAGGTAAGAGAACAAGTTCACTCTGACATATTATTAGATAATGCAGAAGAAAGAAGGAACAATGGGACACAAGTCCAGAAAATAAGCCTGGAAGTGGTATTAAGGGTTCAAAAAGTCATGTGTGAAACTATATTCAAAGAATAACCAGAGAAATGACCCAAGCAAAGGCCATGGTCATCACTTCATCTTAGCTACAAGGAAAGAAATTCAAGAAGTGATAAAGCCACATAGAGGTTAGGCCTACTGTAAACAATTTGTTGCTTGTATGATGTTCTTGACTGCAAAGACCTTTTTCAAAGACCAGAAAATGACTATGGATCCATACCGCTTTTATTCTACACAGGATATCGATTTTTGGAGTTGGACTTCTGCATATTTTGGCAACAAATGCTCACAAGATACTCTCTGTAGATAACTACTGTTGGGAGTTGTCTCCACATTCGTACTTTCTCACCCCTGGCCAGCAACCACAGAGCCCTCTCTCTAACTTATTGATCATCAATAAGACAGGTGAAAATGTTGCTGTCAGTTTGCAAATATTCTTGCTAATATTAAATCCAAAATATTCAAACATTCCTTACAAAACACAAGCAAAAAGGAAAAAAGAACATGTTTTAGATGTATTGAAGGATAAATAAAATAATCCTAAATTGAAGTGAAAGGGCTGAAAGTGGTTAGCCAAGAACAAATGTGTTATATGGATGCATACTGAAAAATGAGTTTAAACCAAAATGGCTCAAAGGGTACTTTCATAATAATAATAGAGATTTGCCAAGTTTAATAATTCATTCACAGAGTTAATTTGAGTATTTATTAAAGCATTTTAAGAATATGGTCACTTTGCTGGGCATGGGGCTCATGCCTATAATCTCAGCACTTGGGAGGCAAAGGCAGGGGGATTGCTGTGAGTTGAAGGCTAGCCTGGGCTATGTAGTGAGTTCAGGGCCAGCCTGAACTACAAAGTGAGACCCTGGTCTCAAATAGAGGCAGAGCCAGGGATTTAGCTCAGTGGTTCCAGCGCCTGTCTTGCAAGCACAAGGACCCGGGTTCGATCCCCGGTAATCACATACAATACTGGGTGGGGAGACTCACACCCAGCAGCAACCAGTATCACATACCACAGTGCCGAGGGTGGTGGCTCACGCCTGTAATCCCAACACTCAGGAGGCAGAGGCAGGAGAATTGCTGTGATGTGAGTTTGAGGCTGAGCTCAGGGCGAGCCTGAACTACAAAGAGAAACCCTGTCTCAGAAAACAAAACAAAACAAACAAATCAAATAGAGGCAGAGACACAGAGAGAAGAGTGAGATGTGGGCCACCATTTTTACAGTCTGTTGCAGTGCATGCTGGGGGTGTTGACATTAATGGGTCATTTGGAAGCATACCTTCACATATTCCTGTGGTTTGCTGCTGCCACTTACCTTTCGCTGCCCCTAAGGAGCAAGCATTGATGACTTCATACATTCCCTGGAGAAACAGAACATAGCATTGGATGTGGATGCCTTTGGGACTAGAAACGGCACAGAGGAGCTGACTTACAATGGAGCCATCACTGTAGCAGGTGACAGAAAGGTGTGTGGGTACCAAGGCAAGGGTTGTACCCCAGAGAGTGGCTATGGTATTATAATATCAGAGTCATCCAGAAAAACAACCTGTTCCATTGTAGATACTTTTTTTTTCTGTTTGAAAATTATTTAAATGCTTAGAAGCAAATGATCCACATTGTGGGAGAGAATTTAGGCTATAATTATATCATTTAAGCCTCTGGATCTACTTATGGGAATGCAAGAATTACTATCATTTGTTACGTGGTAAATTGCATTGCTGACCATAATAATGATAGTCTCAAATGGTATAAATGTAAGCAGTGTTGCTCAAAAAAGGTCAAATCATTTAACCTACACTGCAAAGGTCAGAACTGAGCCTATGAAATTCTTATAAGCCTCACAGAAATTTCACAGGACACATAGTCTGCAAGTTTTGTTTTATTTAAAAATAATGAACTCTTTACCTCTGGCTTTATGAAGCCGTAGGTTGGAGGACTCAAAGATTCTCTTGAAATCAAATGTATTCTATATTTATGATCAATTTGGCCTTCTATGTGTTTGCCAGTAGTTTTAGTAATATGCTAACATTAAAATATTAGGGTATTATTAAATTATACTCTTAAAATTTGTGCTTCTTCAAAGAAAATGAAATTGATGATCTAAAAATATGCTAGCCACTTTCAGCATTTACTCTTGTTATATTTGAAAAGAATATTTATACATTACACTCCCTAGGGTTCGAGTCATCTTCCAGATTTTATAACCCTTTTGTTATATTTCAGAATTATAGCTTCTCATTGGCGTGCAACGCCAAGAGACTGAATTGCTTCCCAGTGCTTGTGGATATTGTTAGTAATGGGCTCCTCGGAATGTGGGCGCCAACAGGGAACATTCAGACTGACCGAAGCACATATGTAGAGGTAGGTGTACCAGCTCTTGAGGCTGCCAGCACTTCCCAGCTCCTTCCTCTGCGTGATCGTAACGGGTCTGAACGTGACTGAGTAGAGTGGCATTGGAGTGCACCATGTTCTCTGCCTCTTAAAGAACGTCGACGCACGTCCAGAGCTTTAATTTCCTGAGTGTAGAACAGAGCTAAGAAAATGTCTGAGACATTTTCAGTGGAGTGGATAAGGCAAGGAGCATGAGATCGCTGACCACAAGAGCCAGACCACACCAACCACTTAGTCACCTATTTGGTTTCACCTGCTCACTGTTGGTCAAATCAGAGGGAGTAGATTTGGATAAAAAAGAAAAAGGAGGCATTCAAAGCTGGCTCAGCAGAGACAGAGGGGCCTATTGCTTCAAATCGCTTCCCCCCCAAGACAGGTGGGCAAGCATTTATAGTGAGGGTCAAGGTGGAGGCGAGAACAGAGTACAATGCAGACCTCCACCCTTGCTTTGCCACTTCCAAACATCAGCGGCTCATCCTTCTCTTTCTTGTGGAAGACAAACCAGGCTCTGGCCTCCAGGTGTAAATTCTATCACATCTCTGGGGATAAGGAGAGGAAGAGGTGTTTGCTCAGCAGGAAGAAGTCTGGAGAAGTTGTTTAACTCTACAAGAAAATTGCAACTTTTAAATTCCATTTTGTTAAAACCATATCTTTTTAATATGAGTGAACTCAATGAAAAAAAAAGAAAGAAAGTAGTATATGTCTTTTCACCTGACTCAATAGATATCATGATTCATAATGCTGTAGGACAGCATTGCCTTAGGCTGTAATGGCAGAGTTGCTAAAGCATCACAGTTACCTGAAGTTGTCCCCAGTAACCCAATCCCCATATCCTCTCAGACCCTCTGAAGCAGCTTTATACATGAGACAAGAAATTCTGTTTTTACACAGTTCAGATCCCATGTGATCTGAATGTGTTGTGGAGAACCAAAAAATGTATTACTCATTTCTAATTATTGTTTGCATTAGTCTCTTCTAAATACATTTTTACCCACCAGTGAGATCTCTGGGAGAGGGATTCTATATTTTATAATGATATATTATTCCCTCACCTGGGGATAAGAGCAGAAATAGGGTAAACATTAAAAATATATTTGCCAATTTAATAAATAAAACAAGCCAGTAGTAT
>PVIR01034761.1:0-16961 GCA_004026965.1 Petromus typicus | reverse complement strand
CAGTCATTCATTGTGAAGAAGACAGAATTTTCTCAAATATCTCCAGAGAATATAGCTTGTGCTGGAAGATAGTGAAACACCGTGCATAGCATTCTCAGGAAAAATGAGAGCTGAGAATTACAGGTCCAGCGAGTCAACCATCAAGCATAAATTCAGACAGTAAAACCTGCAAGAGCCCTCTTGAAAATAATGAATCAAATAATCTAAATGCTAGAATATTTAATTGAATCAATGGGTCAAAGAACCAGTATAAAAACTCCAAAATGGAACAGCTATTACGAAAAGTTGTTGATGGTAAACATTGGTGTCATTTAATTCTAGCAATAAAAGTTAAACCATTGAAGTTTCTGTTACAGAACAGAATGTAAGTGTCATAAAACTAAAATATAAAAAATAATATACATAATAAAATAAGGAATGCTATTTCCACATTTTAACCAGGAAGAGTGAATAGATATTATCTAATAGCTCATATTTTCCACTTTGTTCTTTAGAGAGAATTTGAAGAACTGATCCATTTTGTGGAGAAGTGCTCTTTTTGTGAAAGTGAAGTGCTCTATCCTTTTACCTTTAAATTTGAGGAAAATTACAGTTAATTTTTTTTCTTTGAGATAAGGTCTCCCTTTGTAGTTCAGGCTGGTCCTGAACTCAGCCTCGAACTCAGCCATCTTCCTGTCTCTGCCTCCTGAGTGCTAAGATGACAGGAATGAGCCACCAAGCCTGGAACTGTGGTGTGCGGTCCTGATTGCTGGTGGGAGTTAGTCTCCATGCCCGGCACTGTGGTGTGTAGTACTGATTGCTGGTGGGCGTGAGTCACCATGCCCGGCATTGTTGTATGTGGTTAACTGGGATCGAATCCGAGCCCTTGGGCCTGCAAGGCAGGCGTTGGAACCACTAAATTCCTTGCCCCACAGTTAAAACATTTACTTCAAAATATTGTGACATGATTCCCATTTATATAATTACTGATTAATTTATTAACCTGTCATGTGTCTTTCCTTATTCTGCTCATCCATTCTTTCATTCACCCACCCTCTATCAGTGTATAAGCATATATACATTAAAATTATGTATGTATATGAATTTTATATGACTGTGTTAATGATTCAAACATAAGTAACCCTTACCTCTGGATGAAAGGGAGTCTAGACAATTTCAGTTTTTTAGATTGATTCAGTTTTTTACTATAAATATATGTCATTTTAATAAAAACTATAAAGTAATCAATTTCAAAAGGGAGTAATAAAACATACATTCTAACATAAGCTAGAATGAATGAAGAACGATGGGTACACACCATCCCCAAGGCAGAAATGGACTAATAATCAACAGCAACATAAATATTTGTGAATAATAATAGATGTATATACATACAATACCTACACATTTTCTGAAGTGATTCCTAAGTAGTGGACAATGCCAGTGATCTTAAGTTCCATCTTAAAAAGAGGGGACACTGTGACTATAATGAGAGAGGAATGTCCTCTTTTTTTGTATTCTAGATTTTTCTTTAACATGTTGAAAAATATTGGAAAACAAATATTGGAAGAAAAGAGAGAAAGTGATAAAGATCATATCTGAACTCATAGAGGAAGTTCACTGGAAAATCTTTGGGTTTATGTTTTTCCACAGAGTTCCCAAATTCTTACTGTTCATGAATGTTTTTCTAGAATTGGTGATCTGTGTATGGTGGGTAAGCCAATATCCAAGCAACCCTTGGTTCTAGAGCATGGCTTCTTTCTGCCTCCTAAAATCTCTTTAGTCTGAGAGTCAAATTCTTGCTTATATTACCCTTCATGCATGGAGATAGCTTAAACTCTCAATTCTTAAAACATTCCTAAAATTTTATATTCCTAATAATTCCTTTAAAAAGTCTCAACATCTGTGTGGCACTTGCCATGTTGGAATATGGTACCACATGACAAAATCCTCTGGAAAAGCCAGTTAAACATGCTGTTCAGTTCCTCCAAATAATAACTAACATTAAGAAAACCACTTAACACTCCTATCCAGGTGAGATTTAGCATGTTGGCTTCCATTTTACAAATTCTGCTTGAGTTATCCTTCAGCAGGAATTATTGGTTACGCCAGCTCATCGGAGGTAGGTATGAATGAGAGCTGACTGGGCTTAAAAAGTGTGGCTCTAAAGAAGGTAGTCTCTGCACTGTATTTCCTTCTAACACATTGGAACTCTCTTCTCATGAAGTGGCAGGTCAATCAGAGAATGCCTACAGAGGCAGTGATGCTCAGTGTAATGCTGGGCCAGGACTTTAGAATTTCTCAGGTGAGAAATTAACTTTGACAGTAGGGCACAACCCAACCAATGTCTGATGATCTGAGCATAGAAAAATCAAAGCATTCTTTTCTGGGATATGAGTGGGGGAGAGAGAGAGGGGGGGGAGAGAGGGAGGGAGAGGGGAGGGAGGGAGAGAGACAGAAAAGCTTAACGTTGAAATGTGGGTGGTATATTCTGAGTATTAGCCAGATACCAGCCTACTTGTACCACCTAAGATGTGGCTTCTGCAGTTCCTTTGATTTATTGCAGTCTTTTTCTTTAAAAAAAATACCCTTGGACATAACAATGAAGGTGTCAGCACACAAGACAACATGCATTTTGCCAAGATCTTACATTCTTATTACAAGATAAAGCCCAGCTTGCCTTTTGCAGAAAGATGTTCTGTAAGACGGCCCAAAAGACTAACAACAGTTTGATTAATAATCCCATCTGTTTCACTCCTTGAGCTTGTTTCCAGAGAAAATGTGCCTTTGATCACTAAGCGCTGACGGGGTATAACCTGGCCCAAGGTGTTTCCCTGGAGTGAAATATGCAGCACTTCTCAGCTCCCAATTCTGTTTAATTTATTGTTTGTTTTTGCTCAAGAAGAGCCTGTTTTTACAGCTGAACATATCTGGAAGCTGGTTTGGGGTGTTTCATTTCCTTACATGAAGAGTTATAATGCCGGGGATGGTAACCAGCTGTTTCCACCTCCACCAAAGGGCAGCGTGGAGGGGACCGAGTCTCCTCCACAGAAAAGGGGACTTAGGTTAGTCATGAGGAGGGACTTCCTGAGCCAGCAGAGGGAGGCTGAGATTCTGCTCTATGGAGGGCTACAAAGGAGAATTCTGTCATCTTTCCCCGAAGTGGCTATGTCAGGACAAGATGAATGGCCTGGATCATCTAAATTACCTGTCCTTGTTTACTGTAGTACTATATCTCTACAAAAGAGAGCCTCAACCAGTGTGAGACTTGGCCACTGTTAGGGGACTGGAGAGAAGAATTTTTTAGTGTTTTCCCCTCCATCTTAAGAAGAAGGTTTGTTTACTTCCCATTTGATCTCCTGTTAAGTGACATAGGGGTGATGGGCTGGAGTACCAGTGGTTGTTGTTTAGTTTTTCTTTTTCTCTTTTAGCAAGTTAAGTCAATTGTTAGACAGAGATGCTATGAAAAAATGTATTATATAAACATAGTAAAACCAAAAGCACTAAGTATACAGAACTCACTCCTGACAAGTTCACTTCACTGTACTTTTAAATATAGTCTTAAGATTATTTATATGTATTGTATTTGTCTCAGTCCATTCTGTGCTGTTGTCACAGAATACCTGAGGGTAGATAATTTATGGCAAATGAAAATTTGTTTTCCCGCCATTCTGGAGAAGAGGGAGTCCAAGATCAAGTTCCAGCATCTGGTATCAGCCTTCTTGTGAGTCTTCACAGAGTAGAAAATAGAAAGGGATAAGAGGAACTCTGTATCTTCATGTGGAAGGAGAGCATGAAAGCCAGATGGGGACAGCCTCACTGCCCTCCTAGGGAAGTGCAGCAGAATGGGAAGACCCACTTCTGCAAGGCTTCTCCACAGCAGCTGTGTCCTAACCAGCTCAAGTCAGACCCTCTCTCCCAACACTGCCACATTGGAGATTAAGTTTCCAAGCGCTGCATTTTGAGGGACACGCTCAAATCAGAGCTGCATCTGTGTGGTGAAATAGTGTAGGGCTCCCATCTCTTCCCAACTCTGCCTTCAGTAACACCATATTGGTGGCTGAACATCTGTCATGGAGGGAGGTTTTACACCATGGAAACTGAAAGACTGTAAAGTAGATTTTCCTTAGAGTTGAGTGCTAAATACTTTTCAGTATACTTGTGTGGAAGAAAGAGGGAGATAGACAAGGAGAGAGAGGGAAAGAAAGAAAGAGAGAGAGAGAGAGAGAGAGAGAGAGAGAGAGAAAGACAGACACAGAGACAAAAAGAATAGAAGTAAAATATTGCCCTAGTGATTTTTATGCTTTTTCAATATTGCCTCAAATCTTTGTACAAGTAAGCACTATAAACAAAGTCTTTAAGCACTATAACATAGCACTATAACTATAAACAAAGTCTTTCTGGTCAAGCAAATACTAAGTTTCTTAAGTCAAGAAACTCCACTAAAATGGTCCCAATAAAATCCAAACACAAAGGTAACAATTGCATGTCTGATTGCGCTCTAGTTTGGCACTCACCATCTCAAGTAAAGCAGTCCAGGAGAAATACAGTGTGACATAGCTATGCAATTTTATTTTTTCTAGTACCTAAATTAAAAGCAAAGACCAAAGAAGTAGAAGAAGTGAACTTTGGTAATATACTCAGTAATGTATTTTTTTTATCTAAGTATTTCAAAAAATCATTTCAATATATACAATCTGTATAAAAATAATAGTGAGGAGATTATGACAGTTTTCATGGTATGCATTTTGAAATCTGATGTTGTACACTCAGAGCAAAGCTCAGTCAGATGAGCCACATTTACAGTGATTCAGAGCCCATGTGGCTATCAGCTACCATATTAGAAAGTGCTGGTCTATACTCTTAATGCAGAGCTCTGGAGTTGTGCTCATTTTTTTCTTAATGTGTTGCTGAATGAGTTTCAGAGAAGTTGTGGTGTTGTCCCAGATCACACAATGGTATGCCAAATGCATTCCATGGATCCCATCTTAGCTCCTGAATTGTGTAGTGCTTAAGGACTCAATTCATAAATCAAATTCTCAACTACCATAACTCCTGGCCCCATCATCAATCAGTTGAGTGAATGGCCCAAATGTTTGCATCCTTAATTTCTCAATTTCCTTATATATAAAAACAAAAAGTATACAGTGTCCACCTTACTAGAGTCTTTGTATTTGGGTTCATTTTAAACACACCATGAAGCCTGAGAATAAAGGTTTAAATCTATTAAATATATGATAAATATTTTATACATTATAAACAATGATTTGAATAAAGAGGATACAAATGATAGGGTAAAGGGATAGTTTTGATTAGTAGTCTTTACTTTTGAAGTGCTACATGGCTTTATGATTTCTGGTATAATTATTTGTATAAAATGGAAGTTATCTGTCAGGGTGTTACTTCTTGAATATTTAGATAATAATTTTGCTTTTTGTTTAAAAGAACAATTTTACCTTTTGTTTCTGCTGTCACTATTCTTATAAAGTGGTAAATTTGTATTTTAATGAGAATACTGACATATAATGATGCCATCCTTCAAATTTTCTGCAGTTTGAGATTCTAAAAGACTTCAGAAAAAGGTTTTAAATTACTCCTATTCCACCTCTGAAGTTCCACATCAGAACATGGAAAATTTCCACTCTATTCCAAACACTACACAAGGAATTTGCAAAAGAAGTTCATTGGCAAATCATAATGTGTGTATAAAGCATTTGTTCACTTTTGCTGACAATTTCTAGCCTTTTATACCCAATCCATTTCTTAATATAGTTTTTGTGTTATTTTGTGGTATTCATGTGGCCCTTTCTCTATGTGATCGACACAAGCTTTAGCACATTTTAGTTGATGCACTTATTCTGGAATTCCTTTAGAAGTTGTGATGGCATTTCCATTACCTAGAAGGATGTTGTAATTAGTGAGAATAAATGTCACTGAGGTAAAATTATGATGGGGCCAATACTTTTTAGATGTTGTCGGTATTTTAATATTGATGTAATTTTCTTCCTAATGTATATTTAACACTTGGCCAAGAAATTATGGAAAACATTATTAAATTCAATTGAAAAAAAGTTTAAATCTCCCCCCACGCATTCAGCACAGTTCATGGTGCACTGTACCATTAAGGAATACTTTAAAAAATGCATACAATACAATCTGTTCCATTAAAGATCTTGAAAAGTCATTAGCTAAGGTGAGACATGAAAGAGTTCCATAGTAATATAAAATAATGAGTGTCTTCAAATGAGAATGAGTTTTTAAAATTTGTTTTCTTTAAAGAAATAGTTAACTTTTACCATATAACAAGCCAATCTAAAACTTACTGGCTTAAAATGGTAACCATTTTATGCAGCTCACGTTTGTAGGCATCTGATTTGGATTTTTTTGAGAGAGAATAGTGTTGGGGATTGAACTCAGGACTTTCATATTTACTTACATTCCCAGATCTTTTCCAAATTTTTATTTCAAAAGAGGGTCTTGCTAAGTTTCCCATGCTGGTCTCAAATTTATGATCTTACTCCCTCAGCCTGCTATAGTGCTGGAATTATAGGCATGTAGCCCCACACTTTGTCTACGATTCTTTTTGTATGGACCAGGTTTGACGGTCTCTACTGGTTCTCTTATATCTTATGGTCCATTAGCATGTTGATTCTTTTTTATTTTCTCATTTTCTCCCATTGCCCTACCAACCCTACAACCTTCTACCCCCTATATGCATAAGCTTTATTTCCTTTTTATTAATTACATCACACTTTTTTCTTTCCCCTCATTAGTTACCCCTACCTCACTTCCCTTGAAGATTTTCTATTTTACAATATATAATGTACATTTTAGAACTCATTTACATGTTCAGTTAGTAAGATGATTCTTTAGATATTGGTCTGTGATGACTTCGTTCAGATCTGTGGCGGTGGGCAGGCTGCTTCCTCTCTACTGGCCTTTCCTGGGGGTAGTTTTCCTCTCCTCTACGTGGTTTCTCAGTCTCCACCAGCTTGTCTTGGGTTTTCTCCCATGATTCTTTAAGAGTCACAAAGGACTTTGAACTTGGAGACTCTTTTGTGACTCTGCTCCATCTTCCCAGTGCTTAAAACAACTCATATGCGGAAGCTGAGAAGACTCAGGCTGTGGAAGCAGGAGGAGAAGTCTATCAGATTACAACCTATTACAATTTTACAAATGAATTACTCTAAGATAAGAAGCTTCCTTATTTCAGGAACTGGATGCTTGGAGTTCTTTGTTAGCCTGCTGTGACCACAGTGAGAAAACCAAACTTCTTTTTCATGGCTGCTGATTCTCTAGACTTAAGAACCCTGTGTCTTGTTTTAGTATACTGGCAACTCTTTTGTTATATCTCTTCATAGAATGAAACTCTCTAGAGCAAACAGAGTAGGAAGTTGTGAGAGGTTCTTGGACAGAAGTGAGTGAGGTGGCAGGAAGCCAGTCTGGTGCACTAATAGTCTGAAATGTGTAGCTAACAAATGAACTCCAAGCACTGAGCTCCAAGTTTCCTGTGGCAAAGTCACTTGGGGGTAAGATGGCACACGGTTGAGTGGTTCGTGCCAGAGTGTCAGTTTCTCTATTGAGAGGTACTCTCTAAAGTCATCAAGGTACTGATAGGGTCTCCCTTTATCAGTTCTGCTAGACATATGCTGTGTTGGATATTCCTCAGTGTAAGAGTCATAGAATTATAGATCTACATATGCATATACATTGGTATATATATTGAAATATGTTCTCAAATATGGATGTGATAGAGACTACAAGTATGGAAAAGAAAAACAGAAAAGTAAAACTCCTGAACAATTTATATTAGACAAAATTATATTAAGAAATAGTAAGAATTTAAAATAAGAAAAATGTACTTGTTCCAAGTGGTATGGCAGAGTTTGGTGAAACAGAACAGAAGCAAGCAGTTATAAAGAAAATTCAAGTGTATGAAAGAGTTATGAAGATTTTTAAAAAATGTAGTAAAGTTTATGATTTCTGAAACCTGACCCCCAGAGGAATAACATCCATGCTACTTGGGGACTTGTCAAAGATGCAGAGTCTTGAACCCATCAAATCAGAAGGTCTAGGGAAACAGTTGGGGCATCTGTATTTTCAGGCATACTCAAAGTGTGACTTACTTGAATTTGGAAATGAGCATAGGGAAGGTGATTGACTGACTGGATTGAATGGAACAATGCTTAGAGCTAAAGAGCATTGAATAGGGTTGGAGTGTGTGACTGGAAAACTCTGTCAGAAGGTGTCAGGAATGGAAAGGGAGATGTTAAAGTTCATGTATATGTTCATAGTGGATAGAAGTAGAGTATCAACATCCAGGTAGTAGGATACCTCAAAGAGAGGAAGAAAATAATGGAAAGAAAGAAATACTGGGACTTTTTGTCACAGGATATTTTAAAATCAGGGAAGGTCAGGCTATTTGATATAGAATCAGTTATTTTCTTCTTGATAAATTGGAAGATCTGGCAATGCTGGTCTGGATCTTTGTATAGATACATCCGTGCTGGCCCTCAGTTACTCTCTTTAAATGAGGCATTCAGAGAAAGCTAAAATGAGGGCCCAAGCTACAGAATAGCTGAGATTCTCTTTCCAAGCCCCACCTCTTACTGTGTGATTTTATACAAGATGGTGACACCATAGTTGTTTTGAAGATTAAATGAATTAATATAGTCATCCCTCTGTACCTGTGGGTTTTGTAACCATAGATTAGACCAATGTCAGATTGAAAATACTTTAGAAAAACCCACATTGAACACATACACATTTTTCCTTGTTATTATTCCTTAACAATATGATATAACAGTTATGTGTACAGCATTTCCATTGCATTATAAACAATCTATGTATGATTCAAAGTCTAGAAAATGATGTGCCTGGGGTGACATCTTATGCAAAGGATTGGACATCTACAAATTTTGGTATCTAAGAAATTCCTGGAACTCATCCTTCAGATCCCAAGGGACTACTATAGATGCACATTTGATACTATGACCATCCTTGTAAGTGTTTAAAAATGCCAGCTATTAATATCAGGCCCCTGTTTGATACCTTCAAAACTTGACTTTGATTTGCTTGTTGTTAATATATCTGGGACTCAGTTTCCTTTCTTGAAAATGAGATATGACTTGCCTGAACGTTACATGTATGTTCAAGTGAAATCAAGTGTGTGAACATGACTTCCAAGGAATGCAAACTCAGAAAGTGGGGTACAAAAGAGTATTCTTTAACATGTTTTATGTTAATGTTGAGACACGATGGAATTTCTTTTGTGGAAATCTCCAAAGGGAAGATTCATATTTATCCACATGGTTGGAATTTTTTTTTTTTTTTTGACACAGGGTCTCGCTTTGTAGTTCAGGCTGGCCTCGAGCTCAGCCTCAAACTCACATCACAGCAATCCTCCTGCCTCTGCCTCCTGAGTACTGGGATTACAGATGTGAGCCAGCATGCCAGGTACTGTGGTATTTGGTACTGGTTGCTGCTGGGTTTGAGTCTCCACACCCAGTATTGTATGCGGTTGCTGGGGAATCAAATCTGGGTCCTTGTGCGTGGTGCTGGAACCACTGAGCTAACTCCCCAGCCTATGGTTGGAATTTTTTGATCTTCCTAATTATAGACATATATATCCAGCATTTATCTAGTCCTCTGAATTGAAAAGTCAAATCTATTAGTCATGTTTCATCCTGAAGATTTCTGTAAAAATGAGACAGAAACTAAGAAGTCTCTAAAGGCTTCTTAATAAGTCTTATCCTAAATTAAAATGTCTTTGTCATTTATCATCAAGAATCCAATTGAGATACTAACATGATTTTTATAAAGCTTATGTGTTCCAGCACACTGCCCTAGGACAGCATATGGGTATTAACATTTATTATTTTTCACTAATCTGAACATCAGCTGGGCTCTTGTATTTTTTTCTGCTGAATATGATATCTCAGAGTCCCTAACAACAGTGAATTCAATCCGGGCTTGGCTGGGATGAGAACATCTGACGTGGAACCGCTCACATATTCCAAGGTCACTTGGTTTATCTCGGCAGAGGCAGCCAGAACTACTAGGAACTGGCTTGACTTGCCTCTCTTTCCATGTTTCTATAAGCTTATTTATATGTCAGATGTAATGAGAGCAGTCAAAGGGTAGGGGGAAATGTGAAAACAAACTTTTCAGGATTTTTAAATCTCCATCTCCTAGCTTGTTACATACAACTGATGAAAGCCTATGACAAAGCCAACCCAGATTCAGGAGGAGAGGAAAAAGACTCAATTCTTGTTGGAAGAGGTGGTGATTATGAACAGAGCCTTAGGGATTGTCTTTATCTGATAACTTCCTAACTCTGTATGTCATAATTTTTAAAGTTGCCCACAATGGAAACTTCTTTAATGATTAAAACCATATAGAAACATAAAACTATAGAAAGATAAACTAGAAAAATGTTTGTATTAGGTATGAATAGTACATACTTTACACAAGACAGGAAAGGAAGAGCTGTCAGCCAAGTCACGTCTTTGTGGAGTGTGTGTGTGTGTGTGTGTGTGTGTGTGTGTGTGTGTGTGTGTGTGTAGATGTGAAAGTAACATGGTCTAAAGTTTAGGACTCAGCCTTTCAAAATAAGAAACTTGAGTTTGCCAGTTCCTCAAGACTAATTCCATTTTTTTCTGAATTGAATCTATGTTACCCAAATTCATATGATGGATACTTAAAATGTTGGTGGCACCCTATGTGTTATTCCAATTCCAAAGATGACATAAAACTTATAGAGCAATTATTACTCATATACCAGAAAGGTGGGGAAAATTTGAGTTCACCTTGCCTTGTATCCTTTTGGATCAGAGCAAGAGGAACTAGAAAAATTAAGTATTTGGTGGTAACCCAAACATCTGATTTATCTACTTTACAGTAAAAATAGCTTCATCAACAGGAGGACATCACAAGCCACTCCTTGCATTCCTCTTAAGGATGCTACTAATGGGGTGCAGGATACCAAGGTTCACTTATTGTGACCTTCTCTTCCTTGTGTGGTGTTGGGGTAGGTACAAGCCATGATAGTCTCTGCTTGTCCTTTAGTTCTCTTATTCTGGATTGACCATACCCTTCAGAAAAACTCATCAAGTCAGTAGGGGAAGATAGTTTCCAAGTAGTTCTCAGAACAGAAGTTGATGTCTGATGATGTTTCTAATGATATGGGGGAAAACGAGAAGAAAAGGTACATAATACCTGACCTGTGCATCTCATTTTGGTAATTTACATATAGAGACAGTATCCATTACCTTTCCTTCAAGATTTCACCTTTTTGAAGGTCTCTCCTGAAGTATTCATCCATAAGTTTCCCCTCAGTGTCTTCTTTGGGCTTCATAGCTCTATGAACTCTGGTGCAGGGTGATGGTCAGTAGAGTTAGTTCCTCCATAGGCTTCCACCATTTTTCTGTGGTCTGTTCCTTTATTCTCCATCTCAACAGTGTACTAGGTTGTAGCTGTATAGAGAAGTATTAGGGAAGATTAGCTGCCAAACATGATATTTTAAATCTCAGAAACTGTATAACAAAATGTGTTTCTTATTTATGTAAAGTCCTACGTAGTTCTGTTGGCTGGATCTTTTTTGTGAGTTAGTTCAGTGAGTCAGACTTCTTCATCTGTTAGCTCTGTTATCCTTAACTCTTGGCCTCTAGAGGTGCCACAGAAGAGGGAAACAAAGCAAAGTCATAAATAGTAACCATACTATTAGTCTATCCTCCAAAGGATACCTGTATCTCTCTTTACCTATAACCCATTGATATGGACCCAGTCATGTGCCCCTCACTGACTGCTCTGAGTTAGATCTAAAATATCCCCTCAGTATCTCATGCTTTTCAAAGGTGACTAGATTATATGGAGTTCTCTAACTGACTTGCTATTAGGTCAGGGGGCTTGGTTGGAGGGGAGTCTCTGGTGGCATTACCTGGAAGAGCATATTATTGTCTGGGTTTTCCTTTCTCCTTCTCTGCTTCTTGTTGCTATCAATTAGACATCTTTTCTTCTGCCACACCTGTCTGTCCTGTTCATGTTGTGGAGACTGAAAACCACAGACTGAAACCATAAGCCAAAATCCACCTCTTCTCCTCAAGTTTGAGGTATTGGTACTTTGTCACAATGGTTGAATGTGACTGAGCCACTGCTTGGAGGGTTTAATGACAAGTGGATTGGAATCCAGCTACGCCAAGGAAAGGAAGAAAATGGATATTGGTAAATTCTGGTAGTCAGCCAGCTGAACTGTTCTGAGAATTTGAGCTCTCTAAAGAGAGTAGCAGCTGATGAAACATGCAAAATTGTATGCTATATGTAAGTGTCAGTAGGCCTTAAGAGAAAAGTTATTGGCAAATTAAATTCTTTTTTTTTTTTTGAGACAGAGTCTCACTTTGTGGTTCAGGCTGGCCCTGACCTCAGCCTCAAACTCACATCACAGCAATCCTCCTGCCTCTGCCTCCTGAGTGCTGAGATTACAGGGTTGAGCCACCACGCCCGGCACTGTGGTACGTGTACTGATTGATGCTGGGCTTGAGTCTCCATGCCCAGTATTGTATGTGGTTACTAGGGATAGAATCTGGGCCCTTGAGCTTACAAGACAGGCACCGGAACCACTGAGCTAAATCTCTGGCCCCCGGCAAATTAAATTTTTTATGTGCTCTCTCTGTAAGAATATCTAACCTGCTGGGGATTTAGCTCATTGGTTCTGGTGCCTGCCTTCCAAGCGCAAGGTCACAAATTTGGTCCCTGGTGCCAAACAACAACAAAACAAAAAGTATCTAACTTACTATGATTTCAACTGATGCTTAAAATGCTAATTCTGAAAATTCTGTTTTATAAATGTATTCTTCTTTATTCTGACCTATACAAATAGCACTGCCTTTAAATATGTCTGATACATTCAAAATAGAATAGTATTTGGGAATCCTGGGTGATAGTCAGGTGATCAAAGTGTTCAGAGGCATTCCCAAGTTCACCCGAGAAACCCAACCAAGTGTCTTCATTATTTGTTATTCATCATTCCTTATTTTTCAAATTGGCCATTTAGACTGGTTGTACATATATTAGTATGTACCTTCTAAGATCCACATAATAGCTTCTAAGACAAAATATTATCAAAAACTCTTTAGTCCACATCAGGAGTCAGTAAACTATAACTCTTGCAACCAAAACTGACCCACTGTCTATTTTTTTAAAATAATGTTTTATTGAAAAACAATGATTCATTTATTTACCTATTGATATGACTGGTTTTGTGTGATGATGGCAACACTGATTAGTTGTAACAGAGATCATATGGCCCATGAAATCTGTTCTAGTACTTGTGTGGCCCTTCACAGTTGTAGTTTACTCTTGCCTGGTCTAAAGTGTGGAGCATTAGAACTCATGCTTGTTCTAAACTATGAATAGAAGAATTCTGTACTTTAGGGGCCGGAAGGTCACTGTCACTAAGAAAAGTAGAACAACTATAATGTAAAAAGCAGTATAATTTTTCTTGAGATGAAACGTATACTTATTTTTATCTGAAATAATTCAGTGGTTACACTGTGTGAATAAAATAGAAGCAAAAACAGCACAGAAAAATCCATACCAGATTACCAGGCCCATAGTCAACCAGTTTACAATCTATGAACCAAGTTAATAAGGACAAAGAAAAGCATTACTCCACCCCACCACAACAAGCAAGGCTGCCTCTCACAAATAAGCGTGGTCACTAGATTGTCCTTTGATTATTTGAAATAAGGTCACTTCCTTTATATCACCAGAAACCAGTCTCCTATCCACAGTCATCTAAAAATTGTAACTGCTTGTGTTTTTCTTGAATAAGAAACTTTCTGTCCTTGGTCAGTTCCCATCATTGGTCTTCCCAAACTGTCTAGACCAGCAGAGCTTGGACACCACAGCTTGTAAAGATTTTCTGAATTGCTTAGTGTGGAGCCATTTTATTTTCTATTCCATAGGAGTAGGGATTTCATTCTTCATTTTATTATTTGTAATTATAGCATTCTTATTTGACAATTTTATGAACAGGAAACTTTATTTCATTTTAAAATTTACTTATTTATGAAATCTTAAAGTATAGGAACCACTTGTCTGAGCAGCATTTTATAAATATAAGATGAATGGGTGATGGTCACTTTGATCCTTCCTGAACAATTTTATATAATATAAACTCTCACTGGGGCAAACTTATCATTATATTCAATACTTAGGGAACTTTTCATTGAAGCCAGACATTTATAACAAAGAGCAAATGCCAAACAGACGTGTTGCTGGCCCAGGTTTAAAGAAGGAATGGATGAATCCTGGAATGTCTATGTCTTGAAAGAAGCACCAAATATAAGAGAAAAACCTTGAGATCTTTGTGTGCAGCAAGGACAAGAAGATGGAAAATGCAACTATCTTGTCTGTCTGACAGGAGAATAGAAACTTGTATTTAGTGAACTTCTTTTGTATGTAGTTCCTTCAGCAAATTCTATGTGCGACAGCTCACTATCTCCAACAGATAGATTAACAACTTAAGTTTTATCATGATTAAGCAAATAGGTTCCCAGTTAAACATCAGGTGAGTGATAAACTTAGTATGACCTAGGAAAGAACTTTTATTATAGATCAGAGAAATAGCTAAAATTTCTACTAACTTTCCTCATTTTATTTTCTTTTTTTGAGGAGACTAATAATCTTTAATACGGAAAATGTTGAGAGAACTGTTCTAAAATTATTTGAGGATAAAATGGAGAAGAATTTAGGAAGATATCAAATTGCTTTGGGAAAATTCAAATTTTCAAGTAAAAACCACCTCAAAGTACTAAAACAATATGTAGTATATAGTTCTGTCACTAGCCTTAAATAAATCATGGGTAATGAAACATTCCTACCAGGAATGATCAAATGTTACCACTTTTTTAAGCAAAGAAAAGGTGAGTTAGAACAACCAATGAATTAAAGAAATTCTTGGAAAAATTTATAAATTTCATTATTTAAAACATTTTTGAGCTCTTTGAAAAACAAGTAGTGACTTTTCTTGTCATTTAGTTTATTGGTAATAGAAAGTCAGGAAGGCTATTCTATACAAAGAAAAGTCTAAGGAGTACTCCATAATTAAAAAGGGTAAACAACAATGTTCTTTTTCCCAGATGTTAATTCTTCAAAATGTAAAGTGCCAGGATAGAAATTCTGATTGGCCCAATCTTGGTCCCAAACATGCCCCTTTTCCTATTGGGGCACATACTTAAGAGGCTCTGAACTCCTCAGCCATCCCCATCTGAGGTAGGAAGCCAGGTTTGCCTCTCTGCCAAGATAATCTCTGAAAGAAGCTCATTGTACAGTTCATAAAGAAAACAGGATTCTAGACTATATAAAAAAATTATCAGTTGGCCTCAACAATTCAAAAATATATTGCATCCATGACACACTTGCCTCTCATTCTCTGGACTAGTAGATAGCATGTATGTGATTCACTCATTAATGTCTTTATGATAATTTTCAAGAATCTTTACAAAAAGATAAAAATTGGAAAAAGGAAGATGATATGTTCATTGCTGGTGGAATATCAAAACCATGATTGAAACTCAACAGCGATTGATTGCTGGATGGAGAGCAGTGGTTTTTAGTGCAATTGTAATGGCCATTAATGTGTGTAGGTGGGGGAGGATACTCAGCATTAGTTGTAAATCACAGAAAGACAACCAGAAAGTTTTAGAAGTCTACAAGCAAAGCTTAGATAATAAAACTTGACCAGTGTGAGGAAAAGTCCCTTATTCAGTATCACGTGGCGCTGTCTTTTCTCTGTTGGTTTCACTCTATTCAGAAGCTTTTCTGTATGGGTTAAAGACGGCCCCATGATTCCATTCTTGGATTGTATCACACTAGCAACCTCAGGCAAAGAGTGTAATTCTCAGTAGAACCTCTGAGATGATTCTCATTGCCATAATAGTCCGATGTCTGATACTAAATTGATAACATGGCCAGGGTGATGGAGCATTCGGATTAGCTAGAAGCAAGGCACTTCTCTCATGAAGCCAGGAGTCAGCTCTGTCGTACGAGAAGAAGAATGGTTCTCCAAACTAAAGCTGTGATCTTGTTACATCCTGAGTACACAAAAGAATGTGTTTTAAGACATGCATATTCCACTTAGAGATGGTATAAAACTGAAATGGCTAATTTTGTTAGAATCCACATCCTGTTTACCAAAAATAATATTAGATTAAAACTGTTATAGCCATAGTACAGGCATTATCCAGAGGCCTATCTACTTTTTTCTTAGACACTGTGTATGTGAAAAAGCTAAGTAGACCTTGGCTAAGGCTATAAAGTCCAGGAGCAAAGAAGTCCTTTAAATATACACTCTATTAATCATATACATTAAATAAAGAATCTTTGGCTTAATATAAATGGAGCTAACCATTAAAATTCTTAAATATGGTGAGATATATTGTATATAGATGAAGACTGCCATGAATATATACAAAATGTACCAGTACAAGTACAAGTACACACAAATACATACACTTGTGTATCTGTTAGCAGTAATACTGGGAAAGTATTTCTTCACAAGAACAAGTAGCACAAAGAACTGGAACTGTTCTATCAAGCAGGGAAGGGCTGTGTTATCTTAGATAGTGTCTTTCTGAACCTTCCTTTAGTGACACATTAACTTCTGTGCTGTTGAACACAGCACAAACCAGTTTCCTTCCACTTCCTGTTATCTTGCTCTTGCTGTATAGTGAGGCTCAGAGGGTATTTGAGGGGAGGGAACATTTTGGTACAAAGGCAATTGGCAAACAGGAAAAGCAACTAGCTTGCTGGTTATAGGTTAATAAGGACAGCACAGAGAAGAGTTCCTTAGACTTCCCTTAGGCTGATTAGTTTTTCTTGGGGTCAAAAAGTCATAGAGCATCTTTAATTTGATTTTTAAAGACAAGGAAAGTTGCTTCTGGTTTCCCGTAAACAAGAAAAGTTCCCAGCTAGACCAGAAA
>PVIR01034760.1:0-16968 GCA_004026965.1 Petromus typicus | reverse complement strand
AGTTGTGTGTTAGCCAGTTTTATTACTGCTCCTCCTCACAGTCACCTATACTAGGGGTTAAACTCTATCCATCCTCCAAAGCTTGAATTCATTCCAGCTGGATGACAGCCTCATTGTTGCTATATGATGTGAGGGGCCAGGAGGCTGCTGCCCTCCAGCAGAAAGAGCTGCAAGGGCAGGTGATGTCCCCCACCATGCCTCCCGTACAGATGCCACCTGGGCTGAAAGCACGCATGTCACAGCCTTTGTAAAGTGGCTCCAAAGAAGAGCGCAGCAGCCTCATCAGTTAGAAGTTCAATGATCCAACCAGGAACACATTACCTTGGGCCCGAGAAGGCTGACAGATTCATCGATGCTTTTATCACATTGATTTCTGCATTATGCTCACATTTCCAGGCTGACTGGAGCTGGCTGTTTAATGTTTGACTCACCGAAGTGCATTTCAGGAAGGTAAAGCTAAATATAAGCAGAATAAAGTACCTCTTTTGCCAATGGAGCTGGCAGGACCAGATTCTGGTCTCTAGACAATAAAATTTAGATTTTTTTTTTATTAGGGTTTCAATCCAAGGCCTTTGCACTGAGCTACATCCACAGATCTTTTTAATTTATTTATATTACATTTTGAGATAGGGTGTCATTGTCACTAAATTGCCCAGGCTGGGCTTGAACATGTCCTGCCTCAGCCTCTCAGACAGCTGAGATTATAGGAGTGTACCACTAACCCCAGGTTAGATATTTTAGTTGATGAAATTAAATTGAAATTACTCAAAACTTTTTTTTTTTTTTTTTAGGTTTTTGGAGACAGGGTCTCGCTTTGTGGTTCAGGCTGGCCCTGAGCTCAGCCTCAAACTCACATCACAATCCTCCTGTCTCTGCCTCCCGAGTGCTGGGATTACAGGCGTGAGCCACCACGTCCGGCACTGTGGTATGTGGTACTGGTTGCTGCTGGGTGTGGGTCTCCACACCCAGTATTGTTATGTGGTTACCGGGGAATCGAACCCGGGTCCTTGCGCTTGCGAGACAGGCGCCGGAACCACTGAGCTAACTCCCCGGCCCTACCCAAAACTTTTAAAGAAAAATTCCTTTCACTGTAATCATAAAAGCAATTTTAAAATTTCAAATTCTTTTTGTCCAATATCTTTGGGCAAATTCTCAGATGGGGGTAGAAAAATAAGAAGGAAATTATAAGTAGCTTTTAATTATTTAACCCTTGTATTGGAAGAAAATATTAAATATGCTGTGCAATTGAAAGTTATTAATAAGGCAAATCTGGAGGAAGAAGATAAATATAAATATTTTGTCTTTTATCACAAAACCAATTGGACTCTCATATATACAAATCCTCAAGTTCTCAACCTCAGGGTAAATTGACAAAAAGGGGATATTGGAAAGGTTCCTAATACTGTTGGTCTGAAAATACTTTGCAACAAATCTAACCTCAAAACACAGCACTACTTTGAGATCTGCTCTGAATTTTTTTATTCTATTTTAAACCAAAATAAATTATTTATGCCAAATAGATTGTAATAAGTTTGTTATACTGCAAATTCGAAAGAATAAATAAAAATGATATAGTACTTCTTTGCCTTCAAGGTAAATGTATTCACTTTAATCCTTAGAACAAAATAATAAAACTTTTCACCTTGCCCAATATTTTAGCTTCCTGGAAATTGCAGGTTTAAATTATGCTATATCATGTGTCATAAAAGTACTTTTTAAAAATGGAGGTTTATGTAAGTCAAAACGTTCATGTCCTAGATAAAAACTCAGATAACCAGAGTCATGATAGCAGGCATGACTCACACTCAGAGAAACACCATATAGGGATCCTTAGCAAAGAGCACTGTCCTTTAATCTCTCTCCAGCACTGATTCTTGGAAGTCTCTGACACTGACTGGGCTTCCACTTTCTCTACAGCTTCTGGAAATGGCAGAGAAAGAGGCAAGAAGGTAAAAGCAAAGATCACCAAGTTAATATGCAGGTTCTGGGGTTGGTGACACAGACCTACTATTTATTCATGCAAGCAAAACTGGAGCAACATAGTCACTGAGAAGACAAAAAAAAAAATCCCATTCTGTTCAGGAGAGCTGTCAAAGCATTTCACTAAGGTGACTATAAGGAAGATTTTGCAAAATTTGGAACTAGGGGTTAAACTCTATCCATCCTCCAAAGCTTGAACACTCCTTACAAACTCGTTTCAGGCCTGTGGCTTAGCTCAGTAAGAGCACTTTCTCAGCCTGTGCAAGGCTCTGGTTTCCACCCTCAGCAGGAAGTAAACTCACCTTCATTGATTAAACTGTGCACACTGCGAATGCACGTGACACCTGGCCTAGGGTCAAGCACTGCAGGGAGACACCATACATTCAGATGGGCACAGAGATGGAGGAACTCGCCCTGCAACGTCAGCAGTGAGTTTGGAAACCAGAGCACTCAGTCTCCCAGCTGCCAGCAGGTCAGTCCAGATCCTCAGTACAAACATCTTTGCAGGAGGAATGTTCTTTGTCAGGTTTGTTTTCCAGCCTTTATGGAGCATCTATTTGATTGCATACAATTAAGATGCTAATTACAATTATATTGAAGTAGGTTTGGTCAGGCTTCCATTAAAGGTTGGTCTAAGTAGAATTTGTCTGCTTGAAACCTAAATCTCTGGAATTCATTTGAAAAACATTTACAAAATTCAGGATTTTTACTAATTTAGAAAGGCCTCCTCCTAAGTTGCTTAATTTAACATTTGATTTTATAAATGATAAAAAATAAATTGGACTTTTCAGTGTATTTATACAGTTACAAATGCTGAAGTGTCTCTGTATACATGTCCTTACATGTATTTATTCCCACTGTGTACTAATAGTGTACTAATAATTGGTAAAAGATATTAGTAAATGGGAGAGTAATTTATGCAGTAAAAACCCTTGCATACATATTCACATCCTGTCTATAGTTGCAATAACCATCAGAGAGGCTTTAACATGAAGTTGGCTGCTCTTGAAGATGATTTGGCTTTGCATATGCATATATGCAAATGGATATCTGCTAATTTAAAACCTTCTGAAATATGCATATAAACCCAGAGTCAGAGATTCACTTAACAATTTGAGAGTTTCCTCACTGTAAGTTCTACTGACACCTGTATTTTCAGGAAGCAAAAATGGCAGTAGTTGGCCCTGATTTTTTTTATTCTTATCCAGGAAGAGCCCAAAAGGCCAACCAATTGCTAAATTTCTCTTAAGGTGTTATATAGGGAAAGTAGGAACTGCGTCGGATGGGAAAGTGCAGAACAGAGCTCCAGCTTAGGCCCCATAAACCACAGCCACACATTTTTGGCAGCATGTTGGGTACAGATGAAGCGAGCAATATGTAAAAGGAACCTCAGAATCAGATGTGCCACACAGCAAAGATCCACTACAACACATGCAAAGCCAAGCAAAACTATTTTCAAGAAAATAGGATATATGCCAATGACCTATGAAACTATCACAGCTTATAATTAAATGCAGAGAAGAAATGGTATGAAATTCAAAAGATGCAGTCACAAATATTTCCAGCAAAACATTTTACCTGTCAAATTAATATTAGAATAGCCACACAACTAAAACGTAAATCATAATAAAGAATATGCGGCACGCTTTGAGAACAATAGCCTCTGTTTCAGAAATACATGATTTAGGATATTCAATTTTTGTGGTGTAAACAAAGCTGCTCTTGAGAGACTTAAAGAAAAGTACAGACCATGAATTGGTTTAGTAAATGTCATTTGTTTTAGCTAGAACCATTCAGAAAGCAGACTGCTATGTAGTTCTCAAAGGTGAAGAAGGTCAAGCGCAGGGAATCGGCACTAACAAAACAAAATTAAGATATTAGATATAAGACTACTTTCATTCAAGCCTTGCTTAAAAAAAAATTACTTAATGCCTATTTTAAGAAATCAAAAAAGCAAAACTAACACAAGATGGTCCTATTTAATTCCATCAAAACTTGATATAATCCAACACAAGGGGAATTTTAAGCTAGCAAACAGGCTCATGGAAAAATGTGGGGGAAACAGACTATCTTCCCCTGGCCTTCGTATGACTTTGCTATCTCGGTACTCACTCTCTTTGCACTAAGGTAAAGCCTCACTGGATGATTCGTGGTACTGTGGGTGGCTTCATTATATTGTATAAAGTGCTTTCAGTGGCTTTCCAAGGATCATTGTACCAAGGGTGCTTTGTTAATAAGTGACTCATGTCACTGAATATAATAGTTTAAGTTCCCAGATTCTAGAAATATCTATATAACTGCAGGTGTCTTTAACAGAAGAGTAAGATGGGGACAGATTTTGTCTTAAAATATCCTCAAAAATAACTGATAGTTTTTAGAAAGTAAGTCCACACAGGAAATCCGTTAAAAGTGAAAGATGGGGCTGGGATGTAGTGTAGGGTGGCATACTTGCTTAGCACGTGCAAGGTCCCAGTTTCTATCTCCCTCCACCACAAAGGAAAAAAAAAACACATACACAAAAATGAAGGACTGGGGCCAGGGATTTAGCTCACTGGTTCTGGCATCTCCCTGGCAAGTGCCAGGTCCTCAGTTCAATACCCAGTAACCACATACCATAATGCCGAGCGTGGTGACTCATGCCCACCAGCAATCAGTACCACATGCCACAGTGCCAGTAATCCACGCCTGTAATCCCAGCACTCGGGAGGCAGAGGCAAAAGGATTGCTGAGTTAGAGGCTTGCCTGGGCTACATAGTGAGAGTTCAGGGCCAGTCTGAACTACAAAGTGAGTTTCTGTCTCAAAAAAAAAAAAGTTTTTCTAGGACAGGAGTTACCCAGCCCAAATGTCCCTCCACCCTGTCCTCTAAGTAGTGAGCCTCAGGACTCCAGGCTCTTCTAGCAGGGTTAGCTGGTCAGAAATAGGGCTCCTGGCAAGGAGCTGGGAGATGCTGTTTTTCTGTAAAGTCAGATCAAGGACTACACATTCTGACAAAGACAGTAAGTCACGTCAGGTGACCCAGTCCCAAGTCACTGGGCGACAGCTTTAAGTTTCCCACTGAGTAAAGCTGGAGAGGATGCAGGAGGATTATCGTGGACAACAGTGGCTCCTGTTTGAGCATCTGCGCCCGGCTCACTCTTCTGCAATTAAACAAGCGTCCCTGTGGTGAGGGCCCGCTCCTGAGCGTGTGCCCTGACATGCTTCCTGAGGGACTGCAGAAGGCACAGAGTAATAGACAGTTCTGGACATGGGCCTGAGCCCTGGGATCCTAGCTATGTTCTACAGGAACCCCTCCTCCAGTGCTACAGGTACAAAAAGGCCTCACTCCAAGGACAGAAGTCCTCTAGGGAAATCTTACAAACCAGAGCATTTTATATATTCTTTAATGATGCTAAAAGTTGTTTAAAGTGATTTTTTTCAAGGGATACACACATGCGTGTATGTGTGGGTGTGTGTGTCTGTGTGGTGCTGGAAACAGAACTCAGAGCCTTTTCCATGAGCTAAATCTCCAGCCTTTCTCAATATATTTTTTAAAATTCTGAGATAGTTACTTGCTAAATTGGTACAGGATGGGCTTACAATCCTCCTGCCTCAGCCTCCCAGAGTCCTGGGATTACAAGCAAGCACAACCATGGCCAGCTTCAACTCATATTTATGAAAAACTACTACCCTGGGAGATAAGGAATACTTTAATCACAGAAAAGACATTTCCTCTTCGAGTTGGGAAAGCTTGCTCTAAAATTCCCCAGTGGAAGTTCAAACTGGGTTGAAGCCAAGACTGCTCCACCTGAACGGAACATGACAGAATCCATGGGGTGGAAGAGAAGACAGAAAAGGTGTAAGAGTAATTTCTGTAAAAGAGGATGTATTGTTTCTCAAAGTTAAAAAGTTAACTAGTACATATTTTTCTTCCTAGAAGGCCATGAAATGACCACTGAAAGACCAAGTGTGTGCCCCCAGGTCTGCGTTTTTCCTAAGAATGGAGAGTATTAGGCCAAAATTCTCAAAGGGCATAAAGTCTGGTACTCAATTTCTGATCCTATCCTAGCTGCAAGGTAATAGAAAAGGTATCAGAGGAAACCAACAGGAGGAATGAATGACCCCAAATATGAAAACAAACCTCAGGGCTGGGGATTTAGCTCAAGTGGTACCACACCTGCCTTGGAAAAACAAGGGCTAGAGGTCAATCACTGGTACCACAAAAACACAAAACAAAAAAAACTTTATGATCATGAAAATCTGATGGACAAGTCACCAAGCTAATTTGATCTGCTTCGTACAGTATCTAATTTTAGCTTGCTGATCAGTATATTTTGCCTCAAACATTAGGACCATCCTGTTGCCATTCAGAATAAATAAAAACTCTGCTGACTGACCCCCATCCCTGTCCCACAATAGAAGCTACTCCATTAAAGCTTGTTTTCGTTAGTGCCAGTTCATAAGCTCTGGGGTGGTGAAGGATGACAACTGAAGGCTCTAACCATTTGTTGGCTGTGACCTCCTGTGCCCAATTGCATTCACTTCCTCTTCTGCAATGGTGGAGGACAGTTTTGAAGATCTTTTCCCTCTACTGGAAGGCTTGCCACTGTCATGATCTGAATGTCTTTTGTAATAATCTCCTCTTTGCACTACTGAGGAAAAGGGATTCATTTTACCCTTTGGAGTTCAAATACATCCAGGGGTTGACATTATTAAAATAGTCATATTAAAAATTAAATATCAGCTCACCCACCCGACTTAGGATTCAAGAAACTTGATAAAGTTGGTCCTGGGCAGATATATCATTCTCTACAGAATTCAACAGCCAACATTATGGGAATGTCGTGCAAAATGAAGTGAGCTCTGAGTCTGCCCCAAAAAGGTACTGACAAAAAGGACCCAGTATTACCATTTTGATTCCACGATGGTTTAACAAAAATCACATTCACTAATGGAACAATGCAAAAGAATCAGCGATTTACCTGCTTCAGAAATTAGTTGGGCACGCTAGTCCAAAGGGAGGCACAGAACAAGGAAATGAAGTAACCAGCATGAATAATATACAAGAAAACAGGAAGGAGCACAGTAGGAAAACGACCGGACGCCTGCGTGGCTGCCATTCCTGGGCCAGCTTAGTGGAGAAGCTAAAGAAAAAGCTGAAATTAAAAATCTTACCACTTTGGACAATCCCAAGCTTTCCTCAGATCGCATATGTACTTCTGGGCCAAGTTCAACACAACATGATACCACTGGCATGTCTTGGGATTAGCTTATTCTGGGTCCTACGTGGACAGGTATGGTCTCCATAGCTTTGTGGTGCCAACTAGCCCACTGGAAAGATGGCGGCATGAATTATGCCTAGAATTTGTTTTGGGGGAAATGAGGAGATCCTTGAAATTTTGCGGAACAACTAACTTTCTTAGAAAAGAACATGTATCTGTTACAGCAGCTACAGGCCTGCTGGTGGCATCCAGCATGTCACCCACTTGGTTAGCTGGAAAGGTCCTATGACACACAGATTGCTGCTCATGAGGCTGGGATAGGTGTGCATACCACAGGCCTTGCTTTATTATCATCTGGCATCTAGAAAATATCATTCCTCTGAAACACTATAACTTCTTTGTGAACCTCTGACTTAAAAAGAATCCTTCAATATTGCCAGTGCTTTCAATAAGATGAACATTGCTATTTCCTGCCACAACCCCTTCCTCATTTTCCTTAAAAGTGAGGATGTGAAGTGAGCAGTGCTGAGAAGGGGGCTATGAAGTCGGGAATGGGGGAGGGGTACATGGGGAGAACCAAGCTGCCCGGGAACAAACAGCAGCTCAGTCACCACAACCAGCACCCCGAAGGCTCTTCCCTTCACACCATGTCCCCTAAAGGCCTGGGCTCAACAGGAAACATTTACTCACGCTGTGTACAATAACTGCAGATATCGGTACCTGTTGTGGCTTTAGTGTCTCTACTTGATAAAAGTAGTTTTCCAGCTTCAGTCAAAACCCCTACTTTTTAAAAATTAATAGCCAATAGGTAAGTGAGGTTTCTTTCCACCAAATAAACTTCAGAATGGGGAAAGTACACAATGATTGTACAATGAGAGTCCTACGCCACAAAGATATTCGGCAAAATCTTCTATTTATTTCAACCCAAGACTATTACCAATAAAAGAAAAATGACCAAGGTAGGAAGATGTTAGAACTAGAGATCAAAGGATTCTAGCCCAAACTAAAATAAAAGTAAAAAGGCAGCCACTCCAACTTACCATGAGAGCCACCCGGACACGAGTGACAATGGCTGTGTGACTCCAGGGTTTACAGGTACAGGTGGGCTTAGAGACAGCACTTACATCCCACTCACTCTACATAGGACAGAAAGCAGGAGCAACTAAAGGGCAAAGGGAATAATGGGACAGCTGGCCACTTGAGGTGACGGTGCAGCTGTTCAGATCACAGCATACAGACCCGGGGGCAATGACCCCCTCGGGGCTGTTTATGCAGGTGTCGCACTCACAAGGACGAGAAGCATGTGACTGGGGACTGAGAGAGCCCCGTGAGGTACAAAGGTCTCCGGGCCCCACTGTGCTCACCGTTCCAGAACTGCAGCCATGGGGACCAGTAGCAGCTGGGGAAAGGAGGGTACTTAGGAATCTACAGGCAGTACTAATCCGGGAGCACCTCAGGAGCGCATGATTCGGTCTCTCAGCTACCAGTCTCTTTCTTCTTTCAGGGCCAACGTCATCAACAATACTGCACTGCATTTCTAACCTAAAATACTACTCGAGTGCCTCGAACTCTAATGTACGGGTTAAGTTCAGGATTAAGATTTTTCTTTTGGAATGACCCTCTTTGGGGAGAGCAGTCCCAAAGAAAAAAGTGCTTACCTTCCTGGGAATATGTCCTGGGGCCAGGCTGGGGGCTGTTCTGTCCCTCTCTCTCCTTGTCTGAGGGAACTTTTTTCAGGATAGGAGGAAGCAGAGCGACTTTAGGGGAGCAAGGGCCGGATGGAGAGTCTGGGACATCCTCTACAGAGAGACAGACACAGGAGTCACACAAGCCAGGTAATTATAAACAGGGGACTCACAAAGAAAAAAACTATCTCCAAATTTCCCAGCCAATAAGTCCTTTTGTTTCCTGCTTAGAAAACAGCTACAAACAAGAAAGACAAACTATGATGAATACTAAAATAAAAGGTTAACATTTACACAGATGTGAATCTATATCGTAACAGAGCATTTCAGCAGGCTGACACTTGGAAATCAGGCTATAGGTGAGTCACATGTTCCTTCTGCCTCAAACACGGTGCTCTTGTCGCAGGGATGACACACTGCCTTTACTCAAACCCAGCTCAGCATCACAATGTACACACAAATACA
This sequence comes from Petromus typicus, assembly GCA_004026965.1. Taxonomy (NCBI): domain Eukaryota; kingdom Metazoa; phylum Chordata; class Mammalia; order Rodentia; family Petromuridae; genus Petromus; species Petromus typicus. The sequence goes on along the minus strand of PVIR01034760.1, from coordinate 7,639 downwards.
CATGTGTTCTTGTGCCTATTGACATGTACAGAAGGTCTCTGGGAAGAATTTTGCATTATAGATTTTAGAATCACAAAGGACTTTGGTCATGGGACAAATGAAAACATGAAATGATCTGCTAAGCTAAAATGATGGCAAGATAGCTGGAACTTGAATTCTAGGCTCCTATTCCTACTGCTTCACCCTAATTGCGAAGGTTTACTGGGCTGTGCCCCTCTCTCTGTTCTGTGATCAGCCAGGTGAGGGTGCGTGGACGGTGTGTAGAACACAACCCAAAGCCGGTCCTCTTCATTCCTGTATGGTCATAAGGAGCAGAGACGCCACAGGACACGGGCCCTGATCACCCCTCAGAACCCTGATGGAGAACAAACAAGGGGGTGCATTTGAAAACGCCGGCTCAGTTCTCAAACTCTGCGAAATCCACTGCTTGTTAACTCTCACAATACTAACTGCTGTAAAATAAATGAGTGTATTTGGTGAGTAAAGTGAAAATTAAAGGTTCTGGCAACAGAATACTGGATTCCAGCTGCCTTCATATTCAGCATTTACAACTAGGGAACCCAATACTCCATGGACTGGATTAGATTCATTTTATAGAGTTGTTTTCTTACTTTACACAAGCAGCACAACTGGCTGATTAAAAAATCTCAGGGAGAAACTGTTGCCTTTTGAGAAGTTCTTGCCTTTCATTTAAGATGTTTTTCCACTTAAGAGTATGTCCATAAGAGAAATAAATAGGACACAGATATGTAAGTACTTTTCTCTAGTATGAAAAACTGCAGGTGTAAATGAATTCCAAAATGTATGATAGGTAATATGAAATAGGAAGAATTCATGCAAAAGGAAAAGCGAAAGGGTGGATGGGGATAAAATAAAGAAAAGAAAGAAAAAACTTGATAGTAAAAAAAAAAAAAAGGGAAGCAAAGCTTATGTGTATAGGGGTGGACGTTGCAGGGAGAAGAGGGAAAAGGGGAAAAATAAGAAGAATCAAGATGTTTCAAGTATAGGTACAAGTTCTCAATGCTAAATGTGATCATATTGTATGTATAAAATGTACCAATAAAATCAATTAAAAATGAATAAAACATTTTTCCAAGTGTTTTCTTCACCTCTCTCCTCCCTATCATTCTATGATGAAGGAACTGTATGCACTCGGACTGGCTGGGTTTCCCATCATAAAAACACTTTCTTGTGAAAAAGGTTAAGGAACGATCAGGAGTTCCTAAGTGATTTGCAGTAGAGTCAAGAATTTCTAAGGGTCACTCCCTTGAGGCTCCAACTTCATGACTTCTCCTTGAAGACTGTATTCTGGGTTTCCCAAGGGATGAATGATACTGACCAGGCTGCCTGTATGAGGAGTGGATTGCATGTACAAAAGAAAATGAGAAAAACCTACCAGTCTGGGCACACAGATTATGTATTTTTCCCTCCTTCTCTCCAACTCATCTGCATCTCATTATAGTGGGTTCTGCATCCTACTTTACATGGCCCTCTGTGTGCCTGGAGGGGTCAACAGGAGGCTGTCTCTTATGGCAGATGCCAGGCTGCTCTTCCTCAGAGGTAGGGCCAGCAAACTTGGCCCCCTGTGCCTCTCACTCCTCAGTGTGAGAGGTAGCAGTGAGGGGCATGCTGGGCGTCTGCCCTCACGCAGGGCTTAGCATTGTGCCTGGCAGAGTTATGGGCTCAGTAAAGAAGATGCATGATCAAATGACAGTGATGATCTGACAGTCTTTTCCTGCTTGCCTCATTATCGAGGGGAAAGGGAGGAGGGTTTTTTATGATACCCAGTCCACCTCTCTTTACGTCTGAAAAATCTTACAATGGAAAGTTGTTAAAAGAAGGAAGTCTGCAGAAGTAGACTTTTTGTGGAAGAGAATAACGCAGCATCTAATCCACTTCTAATATTTAAAGTTTCTTCTATCATCAGACTCTATGTTAATAATCATCAGACAAGCCACACAACATGGCTTTGTTGCCACTACTGTGCCCAGGCACAGACTGTCTGCCAAGGCAGCCATGCACCGAACCAATGCAGACAGTGAGCCTCTATCTAGTAAAACATTATTTTTAAAAACTGAGTCATAGTTTGCTGAATCCTATTCTAAGTATGTCACAGAAACAAACAGCCGCTTTCCCCTTGGTGGCCTTCATTCTTACACCTAAGGCTTTTCAAGTGTCTACACCCAGGAGACTGATTTCAGAAGCCCCATCACACATGGAAATGCAACATAGTTCTTATTTTCCTGTATCACCTAGCAACCAACCTGTAGCCCTGACACAAGAAGAGTCTTTGGGTCCCCAACACCAGCTCATATGAGTCAGGTGTTAAACAAAGGAAATGAATCCCCAGTCTTTGCCCCTTTCACAGCTTCCTGTGGGTTCCTTGGCATGTCCCCATAGGAGCTCTGGCACCTCATTCACCAGTTCCCATGGAGATGGCCCACGGCTCCACTAACCCTGAGAAGCTGTCTGGCCTTGGGACTCCCAGGCCAGCCAAACTCTTACCAGGCCGAGAGGCAGTTCTTGGTTTCTGTGGGATGGTGGGCCGTGCTGCCACGGTGGGCTTGGGGGACTGGAGGAGGGGCTTTGGGCTGGTCGGTGTGCTGGAGGAGCTGCGGGACCTCGAGCCCGTTTCCACCCTGGGCTCTGCTTTAGCATTCTTTTCTGGAGTTCCCAAACCAAAGCGGTTCTCTGGAAGGCCTGGGTGCGATTTAGGCACTAAAATAAAAAATAGCAAATAAAACAAACTTGAAAATCAAAAGTAAAAGAAACCAATAACTTGAAGATGAAAGTCTGATACAAACTGATAAAATCATTATTGTCATTTCTCATCATCGATATTTTAGACCCAAAACATGCTGCTAACGGACTACAATTCTTCACAGCAAGAACTGAGCTTGATAGTGCTTTTCTGGCCATCCCTGGCTACTCCAGAAATGGCAAGTTTTACATTTTTTTAGTGGACAGCTCTGTCATCTTGTACACAGAGAAGAGCACTTCTTGATGCATCTGAAGGAGATCTTCTTTAGGTCTGGTATTGTCAACTAGATGCTTCTTGCTTCTAGACAACCACCAGGCAAGGCCCTGGCTGCAGGTTCTGAGTGAGCAGGGTGATGCTGATGGCCACAGCTCATGTGTGGTTTTTGTTTTCCTTTTTTTTTTTTTTTTGAGACAGGGTCTTGCTTTGTAGCTCAGGCTGTCTCCTAGCTCACTAGGTAGCCCAGGCTAGACATGAACTCATGGCAATCCTCCTGTCTCCACCTCCCAAGTGCTAGGATTACAGGCGTGAATCACCATGCTCAGCACTGTAGTATGTGGTATTGGGGATCGAACTTGGGACCTTGTGCTTGACAGGCAGATGTCGCCAGAACCACTGAGCTAAAATCCCCGGCCCTCATGTGTGGTGTTTGGAAGAATTCTCTAGAAATGTCCTCAATTCTGCATCTCATCCACACTGGTGCTTAACCAGGTAACTGACACAAATAAGCTGATTAAATGCAATTCATAATCCAACTCTTACTACATAATGGCACTACAGGAATTCAAAACAACATCCAGCAGCAAAACCAGTACCCTAACATGTAATTCACAAGTTCTCCTCAGTTTCTATCTAAGATATCTTATCCTTTTATTCCACAAAGGAATGAAAGTCAGAGGAACAAAGAATACTGGATTTCGTGCATATTCAAGTTGTGGTGAAGACTATTCCCTGATATTGGACAAAACAACCACCCACTTTCAGCATGCCCCCAGCCATGTCCCAGCACCCCCACCCTGAATGCCCATAGCTTAGGAGTTCTCTGCACAAGGCTTCAATCTGGGAGACCTGCGAGGGGAGAGCAGTGACAGGGGTGTGGCTCTCCCAGGTGACAGCTGGGAGCACACGGAGTAGAGGCTTCCCTCAGCTGCCTGTTTTTTATTTCTCTCTGGTCAGTCACAGGTGACAGCTGAAGCCCCAAGTGCTCCTCCTCAGGGGCAGCAGCATGGCCTGGCTCACCTGCCCCACCGCCGTCCAACCGTTCCATGCTGCTCAAAGTCGGGCTTGGAAAATCCTGGGACATGGCATCATTCCCAAGCTTCTGAAAAATTCAAACATCCCCCCACATGGTGTAAATTAATAGTAGGTAAAGTAAGTCACAACAAAGAATGATGCTGTGTCTGGCTTGTTCACATGCCAGGGCCTTTGCCACCAGGACACAGCCACATGAAACACATTTGGTTCTAGGTTTATTCTCACAATTTTGGGGCTCCCGGAGGTGAGAGGTGTGTGGGCCAGGGGAAGGAGGCTTGGTGATGCTTCCCGTGGTTCTTGTCCATCACCCAGGTGTCTGGCAGCCCTGTGCTCAATGTGAGGGGATAGTCACACTCCACAAACACACAGGACCCTCTTTGTCTGCTTGATGACAATTTCTAGTTTTGAAAGCAGTATGACCCTTTCAAATTCTTCGTATATCACAGGAGAAAAGAGGCTTGAAAGGGCCAGAGCCTTTGCCGCGCTGGAGGCAGAGCCGCAGCATGATGTGCACTCAGGGGAGGGACAGTGGACGAGCTGCACTTCTGTTTTTGCTGGGGAGGAATGTGGGGCCTTGCTCATACGAGAGAGGCACTCCAACACTGAGCCACATCTGGGCCTCAGTTAATTTTTTAAAAGGGAGAGGAGCATCTGATGACAGAGGCTGGGCAAGTTAAGTATCACTGTCTTGGGGAAGTAGCTGAAGCTGATGAAGTGGAAATTAGAACCTTTCCCTTTCCAAAGCAGAAGTCTGCCTTAGAGTCAGTGGCTAGAAGGGGCATCAAATAAAGCCCCGGATTTGATTAATAACATCTGCAAAGTCTGCTGACCAAAATGATCTACACCTATCCCTTGTCGAAGCAACAAAACAGAGCTGGGCAGGAGGAGCAGGAGGCAGGATGATTCCCTGGGCAGGCTGTTCCTTCTTCTGACAGTCCCAGAACAAGAACCTGCTGCTGCTGATTCCAGCTTTGAACTGCTCTGGATAAGGGTAGGGACTAATGAACATAGTTGAGATCGTGTCTGCTCTCTGCAAATAAGTGAAAAAGGACCAACCTCCACATTCACCGTGATTTTCTTTTACATACATGTATCAAATGCCATTGATGTGAAGAGAATTCTTGAGGAGTGAAGACATCTCTTCATCATGTATTGATCATAGTTATTTACATTGTTGTACTTATGCAGACAGCTGTGACATCTCAGGAGCAAATAGTGTAAACCTACAACGCCTATAAAAATATTCTGAAGGAATATTCACGACTGAATTGAATTTTGGACAAAAAATTTCAATGATGGCAATTGTCTAATTTGACACTAGGTGGCGCTATGGTGCTATCAGTACATGCCTCCCCCAAATAAATACATAAACCATAAGGATTTTGTCACTTTGACTCAATTAATATATCAATCCAAGGCACATGGAAAAAACACTCCAAAATTTCTCATCTTTCCACCAAAAAGCAGCTGTTCATCACTGGAAACAGTGGCACACAGCTCACTAGTGAAAACAGTACATGGGTGAAAATGTAAATATTCGGGCATCTGATTCAATAAAACGCAGTGTAGTAGTTTTTCACTTTTCTGACCAGGGAGGGTTTTATTATGTCTCCTTTGTAGAAGTGACTAGTAGGATGTAGTTACATGGTCTCCCTGCCAGCCCTTCCTAAGGGCTCATAAGTGAACTAAGAGGGATCAGAAACTAGGTTAACTGCCAGACAACGCTGGTGTTGATGGGAGACCATGGTGAACAGTTATGAAATCCCTGGGGCGCAGGGTTTGACAAGACAGGGTTGTTTAAAAAAAAAACACATAAAATAGGGCTGGGGATTTAGCTCAGTGGTTCCGGCACGGACCTGGGTTCGATCCCCGGTAACCACATACCATACTGGGTGTGGAGACTAACACCCAGCAGCAATCAGTACCACATACCACAGTGCCAGGCGTGGTGGCTCACGCCTGTAATTCCAGCACTCGGGAGGCAGAGGCAGGAGGATTGCTGTGATGTGAGTTTGAAGCTGAGCTCAGGGCCAGCCTGAACTACAAAGAGAAACCCTGTCTCAAAAAACCTAAAAAAAAAAAAAAAAAACCAAGAAAAATCCATAAAATAGACCTCTATATCTGGCATGTGGTTTAGCATTACTCTCTAAAAACAAGAGTTCACTGGACAGAATTTTCTTGTGATACTTCAAATAAAACAGATGTTCCATTTCCCTTTCTTGGAATCCCCTTAAATAAAAGTAAAGATCACTCAAGATAATACAGAGAAACTCAAACCAGAGTGAAATGGCATATTTCTTTGAATGACTATAACAAAGACATTCCTTTCAGCAGCTTTTGAACAAAAAAGGGATAAAAAGAAAGAAAAAAGACATTACGAAGACTTTAAAAAGAAGCTCAAACAATAAATAATGCTTTAAAATCACATTTTGGGAGGGCTCAAAAATTTTGAAATTTTGTAGATTTTTCTTCATAGGAATACATATATAATTTGAATAATCAAGGAAATATGCAATGAATTCTGACAAGGTAGTTGACATTTTCTTGGGTCCTTTAAAGCTGTGATCGAGAAAAACGTTTTAAAGTTTGGAAAAGGGATAATTCATAGAATACTGGAGACCACATTCTACCTCTACATAACTGTAGTCCGGCTTTCATACTTTTCTCTCCTGTCAACTCCCCTATCTCCATGTCCCCTCCGGGGTTCACCTGGACACGTAGGCCCAGTGCCCTCTGCACGTGGACAGCCCTGGAGCGGCTGACGCAGATTTCGTGACATGCGCAGCAAGCTCTCGGCCCGTGGGAGAGGCCAGGAGTTCAAGGCCAGCGAACTATCTCCAATCCAGCCGCACTCTCCCGCCCCCAGGACCAAAGTGGACATGGGTCATATCTGCCCTCGCGGTCTGGCCCTGGGTTCTTCTGTGACAGGTCTTCTGTTCTTAGATTTTTATTTAACCAATGCGCTATTTCCCTGTACTTCTGTCTCCCGTGAAAACCCGTGCTGACTGACATGCGCACAGGAGCGCGGGGCACCTCTTACCTTCTGGGCGCAGGCCGCTCTCCGCTCCTGCTTGGCCTTCATCTCAGCCAGCATGCCGCTGCCCATCACCTGGACGCCGTACCTGCGTCCTCCCTGCGGGCTGCTCCTGCTGTCCCCACGCTCCATGCGTCCCATTTCCTCGCCCGGGCTCTCTTCGAGGGAGTCAGGTGTCTTCAGCTCCTCTGCTCGGTCTAGATTCCCATTATGCTCCCTCCTGGAGGCGTCGACAGCTGCACTTCGGACGGACCCTTTCGGTGAAGACGGTTCATCTGTCATCAGGACTGTTGGGGATCGGTCAGACTTGGATCGGGATTTGATTAAATTGAGAAAGCCGCCCTTCCGGGAATCTCGCTTCTTCTTTTCATCTCCTTCGATCAGCTCGTGGGACTCCGAGCCTCTTGAGGATGTCTTCCTGTATTCCCAAGTAAGACATGGATCAGTGCTATGTGTCTGACTACACACACGAGACCCAGCAGCACAGTCAAGACGTAAACATGGAGGTGGCTACACACACCACTGCCGTTCTGACACACTTTATACAGTGAAGTCACTGAACTCAGGAGAAGAAGCATGGAACATGTCCACCC
>PVIR01034759.1:0-16962 GCA_004026965.1 Petromus typicus | reverse complement strand
CGGATACTTCTGCCATCTGAAGGGCCACACTACTGGGTGGGATTGTTTGATGCAACTGCTGAAGTGATCTGGTCCGGGGATGTGCTGGAGTTAGGGGGAGGGAATGTGCTCTGATCTTCCTGGCCTCCCACAACAGGACCACTGTGCTGCTCCTAACACATCACGGTCCTACTTGTGCAGGAAATACCGCCTCCTCTGCCCACAGACCCACAGCCTCTCAGCCAGGCGAGGCTGGCTCCTGGGACTCCGGGGACACCGTGGTGGGCACCTTCAGACCATCTGGTCCTTTGCTTGCCTATGCGCACAGCTTCATGTAGGGTTCCTTATTCGCTTCTCCAACCTGCCTTCATTTTATCCCTGTCTCCTTTATTACCTGGGGCAGATTGCATGTGAATCACTTAAGGAGTGTCCCTGATTACATAAGACTTACTAGCCTCCCTTTCCTTAACCTATTTCACCCCCCAAGTATGGCCCAGCAATCTCTCCAGACTGTATCTACTATGGTCTTCTGACTCGTGTGTTCTCAAGTTTAAATATTTTAGGCAAATGTTTGGAGGTCTTGGGGATATAAGGATAATTTACCTGGTTACTGAGCAGTTACTAAAAAAATCTTCCTTAAGGCTGGGATTTGTTAAACTCAGTGATTGCAGGACCTACCTTGCAAGGACAAGGTCCTGGGTTCGATCCCCAGTAACCACATACAACAAAGCCAGGTGTGGTGATTCATACCCACCACCAATCAGTACCACATACCAGTGCTGGGTGTGAGGGCTCACACCTGTAATCTCAGCACTCGGGAGGCAAAGGCAGGAGGATTACTGAGTTCCAGGCCTGCCTGGGCCTACATGGTGAGCTCAGGGCCAGCCTGAACTACGAAAGTGAGACCCTGTCTTTAAAACAAAAAAATGCCTTAAGTCCCACATCCCTTTGAAATTCTAACGAAAACTATTATATCTTCCCCAGCACATTCATAAGCCTGAAAAATTCAGACTGAAACATCCTTGGACAAGGGACAGACCCAAATTAGAGAAGATTTGATTTGTAAGGAGCCACTAGGTCGGGCTTCTCCTTCTCAGATTTTTGAGAATAGTTTGAATCAATTTTTAAGGTCATTAGTTAATATGTAGCAATTCTAAAAGAAGTTTCCAGTGATTGAACTTGAGACTCAGGAATGCTGAGTCAAATTCCTACACTGCTGGAGAAGCCCTTGGGCTCCTGTGAAGCTTCTGAGGTTGGGGGTGGTGACCAGGAAATGTTTTGGTATTCTGGATTGAACCAACATCACTTATTTTAATGTAAGTTTTGAGAAGTTGAGGATTAGAGAGTTTGTTTTAGAAGCAAAAATCCTGGATTATCTGATTGAGACCTACCCACAGGATTGGCTGAATCTGGACCAGAGGCTTTATTTCGGAGTGTGTACAACTCGTTGGCACCTTACCTCCTTTAAACTACAGGTGTTGGACATTTGATATACTCGAATACATGGTTCAAAGTATTTGGAACTGGTTTGTGTGGAGCGTTTGGAATGGTTTGAAGATGCAGTGCAGGCTTGAGAAGCCCTAGACTACTCCAGGCTAAACTTGACTGACCATCATTTCTTGAGGTAGCTCAGAGGTCCAGACTACGTACAGGAATATAAACAGGTACATGTTTCAAATAGTATAGGCATTCTTTTGAGAAGTGAACTGGAGCCCATTCATGTTACACTCTAGGAAAAAACAAAACAAAACTCTACAATGTTCTGCCCATAACTTGAGATTTTGCTAAAGGTTTACCTTAAGGACACTGAACTAACTGGTCTAGTGGAGGAAATTTCAAGGTAGCTCAATGTTCAGGCTGTGGCACTGGATACTTGTTGCTTACTTTTAGAAAGATTTATGGAAACCAGGAGCAAAAAGCAGGGTCAAAATACCTGAAAAACTCAACATTTGGTCTTAAAAAGGACCACTTGTGAAGTTGGAGCCAAAGAAAGTATTATTTCTGAAGAGATCAGTGCCATAAAAAGACACACAGTTACTTTGAACTGGGGATAAGACACCTCCAGGGAGGGCCAGGGATTTGGCTCAGTGGTTCCAGTGCCCGTCTTACAAGTGCAAGGACCTGGGTTTGATCCCCGGTTAACCACATACAATACTGAGTGTGGAGACTCATGCCCAGCAGCAATCAGTACCACATACCACAGTGCCAGGCATGGTGGCTCACTCCTGTAATCCCAGTACTCAGGAGGCAGAGGCCGGAGGATTGCTGTGATGTGAGTTTGAGGCTAAACTCAAGGCCAGCCTGAACTACAAATCCAGACCCTGTCTCAAAAAAAAAAAAAAAAAAAAAAAAAGACACCTCCAGGGAATCTCAGGAATCAGCAAGACCCCACCCATGAAACTCAAAAGGTGTGAACATGAACCAGGTCAGTAGCGAATGCCTGTTATGCCAGTACTCTGGGAGGCTGATGCAGGAAAATGGCAAATTAAAGCCCACTCTTGCCAACTTAGTGACTTAGTCAGACTTCAAAATAATAAAAAGCATTGGGGATATTCTCAGTTCAAAGGTTCTGGCTTCAATACACAGTATCAATCAATAAAAGCACAGAAGTATAAACCTTCCACTTGAGTTCCTAGAAGCCCTGCTCTCAAGGGCCAGCTCGATAACTGGTTCCTTGGGATGCATTATATTTTGTTCAGCCATCCAAGAATTCAGAGTCTCTGCAGTCATGTTTCAAGAATGCCCAGCTGTTGCTCATACTGATGGCAATTTTTCATGTTACTCACATGATCCTGGTTATTCAACGATGTGGGATGCAAGAGTAACGGAATCATGGGAGTTTCTCAAAGGCAGGCTGGGGTGTGGGGTGGTCACAAGGAGTCCCTGAAGGATACTTCATGAAGCTGTGAAAATGCATCCAAAGTGCAACAGAGACCCCAGGAACTTGGAGATGTCAAAACCATGGGATATCTGCTGAGGACAGCTGCAGTGTATGAGTGGAGAGGTCATGTGGGCTGCAGCCCATAGTGGGTGGGGATGGGGCTGCCCAACCTACTGGAACTTGACTGCTATGTGCTCTAGATGCTAGATGTGGAGCTATAGGTCTTAATGTTTGTCCTGCTGAGTTTTAGTCTTTACTTGATGGGGGTTTATTATACTGAGGATTGCACCCAAGACCTTCACACTTACCTGTATCTTAAGGCTTTTTTTAAATTTTGAGACAAAGTCTTACTAAGTTGCTAAATTGCCCAGGCTAGGCTTGAACACTTAGTCCACAAACTTCATCTCTTCCCCTCCCCCTCTGCACCAGAGACAGGATGACAAGCATGCACCATCATCCCAGCTGGTCTTATTCTGTTCTATCCCTCTAATCCCTCCTTGAGGGAGAAAACTAATAGAGAAAGGTTTTCCTAAACTTGTAAGAGCAGAATTCCAGGACAGCTTTCCACTTGCAAATGAGTAGAACCTGCTCCCAGATCACAGGGGTGTAATTGGGAAAGTTAAGGGGGCAGCAGACAGAGCACTCTGGGAACCCAGGAAGCCAGTGGAGTGAGAGCAGCTCTAGTTGAGTCTGGTAAGACAAAAAACAGGGACATATTCTGGGTACCATTGGGGAAGTCAAAAAACACAGAGACTCTATAGCTTTAGCTCAGTGGTTCCACACCTGCCTCACAAGTGCAAGGTCTCAAGTTCAACCCCCAGTACCAGAAAGAAGAGAAAGACTCCAAGGCCTAAACAGCAAGGATCAGAGGATCAAGCAGAAGCTTCTAGGGCTGGTTATGCAGCTCAGAGACTTTGTGACTATGAAGTGACACTGGAACCCTGGGAATGGCCAGCAGAGGCAGGGCTTCCAGGGAAGGTCCTCAGAGCAGGAGCCCAAGGTCCTGGCTAAGTCCTGGCTCAGGGCTGTCTTGTGGGCTGGAGAGGACGCTGGTGAGGATAAGGAAGGCCGAGGTGTTGCAGAGGTTAATACAAAAGGGCACGTGGCTAGGCTGGGCCTGATGATGACATGAGTAACTCCAGCACTCAGGAATCTGAGGCCAGCTCGAAAGTTCAAGGCCAATCTGAACTATATAGCGAGATCCTAAAGCAAGCTCCCTCTCCTCCCCAATAAAGGTGCCTGGCTAAACAGGTGTGCCGCTGGCTTCCTCACTCATTTTCTGCAATTCAGGGTGCAGTGTGGGCTTCCTTCTGTGACCTACAATGGGCAATGGTGACAGTAACTAACATAACAGAATTTAGTTTTGTTTGCCACCATCAGCCTCTCTCCTTGAAGAGAGGAACAGTGTCCTTTCTGTGGTCAGGGCATTGAACATGTGCCACCATGTCTGGCTGTGGTTGCATTTCTGTTATTTCCATACTCTTCCTGGGGCAAATGCTGCTGCCCTCTAAGCACACTGGACAGTGAAGGCACGGAGGCAGAACCTGACATGACCATCATGTGACATTTCATTCATTCAACAAACATTTATTAAGCGCTTCTAGTGTGTTGGGCTCTGGGGACACAGAGCTGAATGGTGTTCGGTCCCTGCTCTTGAGGACTCGGGCCGGGGAAGACAGAAAACACACAGGTGACAATGCGCCATGAAGTGCTGAGGCAGAAGGACGACAAAGTGCTAGGGCATGACAGGGTGACTGATGAACACTTCCTGGGGAAGGATCAAGGCAAGCTTCCCAGACCAGTCCACAAACGCAGTGCCCAGGAAGTGCCTCGCACACTGCAAGCTGGACTGTAGGACCAAGCCTCAAGTGTTGGTCCACAGGGGCCGCCTCTGCTTCCTCACACCCTAGCCTGTACTGGGTGTCCCTGCCATTGAGGGCCAGCAGGGAGTAAAGACATTGCTCCCTGCTCCTGGTGCCAAAGGAAGAGCAGCTGTCCTGAGGGCTGGTCCTCAGGAGCCCAGATGGGGCTCGGACACAGCTCACCCTACCCAGGACCTCTGGTGACCCAGCTGGCATCACTGAGTGATCTGGAGGTTTTTTTTTTTTTTTAACACTGGTAGGAGCCCCCTCACCTTGTCTCTCACTGGCCTTCCTTCTCGGGAGCAGCAAGCACCGGCCACCTTGCAGGTGCCTGGGCACAGCCCCACGGGACCCACCAGAACGGCCGCGACAGCAGGCCCTGCATCCGGCCACTCACCGTCGCCGCACCAGCTCAATGAGCTGCTGTATGTTTTTGTTTTGGTTGGACAGGCCATTCCTGATATTTTCTAGCAGGCATCTCTTCAACTCAAAAATGGCCTCACTGTACCCCAGGCTCACAGCAGCCATCGGCGGGGCTCCATGCCATAAGGCTGGAACGTGCCAGACATGCTGCCTCTCAGGGTCGCAGAAGGCCAGGCCTGCCAGCGTCCGGAAGCTGCCAGTCTGTTTCTCCATCTGGGCAGCCGCTCTGCTGAGCTCACCAGGTGGATCCAGAGGCTGCCTCCGCTCTCTCGGCTTGGGGCTGGGGGCAGGCACATCATGAAGGCTCTGGTATACAAACTGGCAGTTGGGCATGTGCCCTGTTTTTTCCAGCCTCAGAAATGCATGTAGAATAGCTGGTGGAATGTCCCTTGTTTCAGCTAAACTGACCACAGTGACGTTACTCAGCCCCATAAGCAGAGTGGCTAAGGAAGCCTCCAGCTCAAACCTGTCCCCAGCCGAGGCCGAGGCCCCACTGATCAGTGCCCCAGAGTCAATGGCCAGGATGTGGTCACAGCCCAGGTCCTGGCTGAAGCCTTCAGCCACTGTGATGAGTTGCATGAAGGCGCCCCGGGGACTGCAGCTCCTCCCTGTAGCAAACCGCAGACCAAACATGGTGTTCAGAAGTGTGGATTTTCCTGTTCCTGGCACCCCCAGAGCGGACAGGACCACCAGCCGTGACCTCCTATCCAGGCGGACATGCAGTTCCTTGAGCAGCCCTGTGACCCAGCGAACGGGGATGCTCATGGTAGCCCCGTCAACCAGCTCCAGGGGCAGTCCAGCCAGCAGCAGCTCCGCAGCTAGCCCTGGGAAGTGGGCAAAGCGCCTCTGGCCAGCCGGCAGCCTCCCAGCCTCCACAAGGCAGCTCTCGGCCTCATAGAACTGTGCCATCTCCCGCAGGAAGTGCTCCACACCCAGGGGCTCCGGCCAGAGGGGCTCACTGAAGTCTAAGGCCCCTCCAAGCTTTGGCCTCAGGGTGAGGAGAGTCTCTGGGGGCTGCCTCAGCCGCGGCTGGCCCACCCGAGCCAGCCCCCACTCCATCCACCTCAGGAAGTACTGCCTCTCCCCCGAGGAGGGGCTGCTGATGCCCGCAATGAAATCCTGCAGCCCCGTGGAGGGCTCCTGGCCGCTCTGCTGTACCCGGAGCTCCAGGAGCCGCCGCCTCAGCTCCACACGGTGCTTCTCTGGCGGCTCCGGGGCCCACTGCAGCTGGCAGAACTCCCTCTCCACCTGGGCTGCCTTCCCGCCCAGATCACCCTGCAGCCTCAGCTCGTCCCTCCGGTAGGCATCTACGTCCTTGATCTTCCTGGTGATTCTCTCCATCCGGTCCTTTGCCTTCTGACACTCCTCACAGTCCTCATCAACTCGGAGGCCCAGTTTGCGGGCTGCATGTGCCATGTCCTCTACAGACACCCTCCTGCAGGGGGCCCGCACCACACTGCCCATGATGGCGCGCAGCCGCCTCACAAAGCCCTCGCTGTCAGTGCTGCTCACCTTCACCAGGACGTGCGAGTGGTCTATCTTCAGCACAGGGGTCAGCCTGTTCAGGAACCGCAGGTTTGTGTTTCGCTTTCCCCGGTAGGGACTCAGGATGAAGAAGTACTTTGTAGTCGACTCCTTCATGGAGTACAGGAGTTTGTATTCCTTCTTGCTGATGTTGTCAGTCAGGATAAATACAGCTGAGGAGATTTCTGTCAGTAGCTTAAACTGTAGCCAGTGAGAGCCAATGTCGCCCCTCAGGTTCAGAAAGGCCACAGGCTCTGGGAAAATGTCCAGGTCCTCCCTGCCGCTAGGAAAAAACCAGGAAATCTCTACCAAGCCATCTGCGATCTCCCGGGGGTTGGTGCCCAGGCTGAGGTCCCGGTGCCAGAAGCAGTCCCACTGCCGGCGGCCCAGACTGAGGATGGCGTTGAGCAGCTGGGACTTGGAATTACTGCTCACATCCATGCGCACGAAGGCGAAGGTGGGCACCCTGGACAGGACCACGCTGTCCTCTCGGAAGCTGCCCAGGCCCCGTGGCGTCTGGGACCACCACGTCCGAACAACACCCCGCAGGGCCCACAGCAAGAAAGTGTGGTAGTGGTTTTCTGAGTCAGGCAACACAAGTGGGAGTGCAAACTGGCAGAGGGACATCTTCAGGATGATCTCTTGCTGCAGAAAGCTGTCTGAAGACAGCAGGAGGGCGCAGAGAAGGTCCAGGGGGTTCACTGGTGTTTCAGGCGTGGGCAGCTCCGAAAAGGAGTAAATGTCATCGGCAGCCATGTCCTCAGCTGGGTCCCAGTAGATCATCTCCTCCTCCATCTGGCTCTCCTTCTCCGCCGGCCGGGCATCTGCAGGCAGGTCCAGCACCATGGTGGTGTTCCTGGCTTCTGCATTGAGGGCCTGCAGCTTCCTGAGGAAATGCCAGGGCAAGTCCTTGGGAACCTGAGGGGCCCAGCTCTTCATGCTGTCGAAACTGATCTGCAGAGAGTCCTGCAGACTGAGCTTCTGTCCCTGATAGGCCTCCAGTCCCAATAGGGACAGCATTTCCTGCAGCCTGCTTCTCTCCACTGTAGAAAGAAACAAGACAAGTGAGGCCCAGCATGTGTCCTCGAGATAGGGCCAGGGCAGAGCTGGAGAGCCAAGCAGGAGGGGTCAGGAGGACACCCCTCAGAATGGGGCTCTGGGCTGATCTCAGATCAGGGCCAGCACCGCACCCTCCATCAAGGTAACTACCAGCAAACAGTGTGTGTGACATTTCAAAGTGAGAAGGAAAAACAAAAAACCAGGAAACTGCAGAGCTACACTTAAGAACTGGGAGAGTTCATGTGAAAGCACTGATTTCTTATTTTTCTGGAAATCTGTAAGCTCTAACACTGAGAATGAAACTCACCAGGCAGAGTGAGCAGCACAGGCTCACTGCGTGCAGGCCCTACCACGTCACTCACAACTGCCAGGTGCTCTGGTGCCCTGAGTCACTCTCTATCCCAGCACAGTACTCCCACAATGTCACCAGGAAGTTTCCACAGGGGCACAAGCATAGCTCACATTAATTTTCTTGTTAACGTTCAGATTTCTGATCTGCAAGCGACGTCACCGATCAGATGAAGGTTTCCAATCCTAGCTATGCACTAGAAACACTTTAGGACCTCGTTACAAGATTCCCAGGCTTCCCTCCTAGGATGCTGACTCATCATGACAGTAGGTATACTGGGGTTTGATTTTTAGGGCATCCTAGATCTGAGCACCCTGCCTCCTCAGGACTGGATGCAGTGGCTCTAGGAATCTCCACCCTACATGATGTCCCTTCTACAACAGGAAGCTGCAACAGAAAGGTGGAGCATACCTGTTGGGAAGTCATTGTCCTGAGCTTCATTTGTACCATCTATGAGAAAAACAAAGAAGGTGAGGTGTCAATCAAATACATGCCTTTGATTGACACAAAATAATTTAAGCTAAACTCAGAATACTCCTTCTTCCTTACCAAAATAGCAATGTCTCTAAATTGTTAAGTTATAAAATCCCAGTAATTCCTGATTTTCCCATTCCCTCTCTCCTTCCCAACCCAATCTGGGATCAGTCCTATAGTTTCTACCTCCATAATGGAACCCACAGTCATCTCCTTCCATTTCTCTCCATTCCAAATCTAGAAGGAAAGAACAGAGGCATTTAGTTTCATCAGCAAGTTAGAGCCTTTCTATCAGAGTTCAAGTGCGGCTACAGTGGCTGAAACTTACTGCTACTCCTATAAGCTGAGTATTCCTTTTTATCTTTTCTTTCTTTTTTTGGTGGTACCAGGGATTGAACCTAAGGATCAGGGAGCTACCTCCCCATCTGTCCTTTTCTGGAGGGCTCTTGAGATAGTGTCTTGTGAAGCTGTCCAGGTGGGCCTTGTGGTTGGAATCCCTGTTTCAGCCTCCTGAGTACAGCAGCTGGGATTACAAACATGAGCCACCTTGCCTGGTAAGCTGAGCATTCCTTATCTAAAATGTTCAAAGACCAAAAGTGTTTTTGCAGTTTGGCTAATTTTGGAATATGAACCAAGTTAAAAGATCAAAGTTTTAAATACTTCATATATACCAAATACATAGGATCTTTTGTATTTTATACATATGTAAGTAATTTTATACAGTATTTTTATTTTTTAATTTTTTTGTACCAGGGATCAAACTCAGGACCTTACACTTGCAAGGCAGGTGCCAGAACCACTGAGCTAAATCCCAGTCTCTATTTATTTTTAAAATAAATTTTATTTTATTTTATCCCATTCCTCCTTCAATCCCCCTCGATACAAGTATTTTTACCATACCTACATTTTGATTATATGTCACATATGAAGTCACGTATGAAATTTTTTACATGGACATTATATCAGTACTCAAGAAGTTCCGAAGTCTGAAGCATTTTAGGTTTTGAATCCTCAGATTAGGAATGGTCAACCTGTATAGGATTTCTGATTTTCCCTATCTAAATTTCATTATTTTCCAACACAAAATATGTGACAAGGTAGTAAGAGCTACACATAACATAGAGGTCTGCTCTAAGATATACTCGTACAATTTATAAAATTTTATGAAAATAAGCCAAGCATTGTGGAGCATGTCTATAATCCCAGCTCTTAGGAGGCTGAGGCAGAAAGAGTGCTTTGAGTTCAAGACCAGCCTACAACAGAGAGTAGGACCCTCTCTCCAAAACAATACAACAACAAAAACCCACAACCCCTTTTATAGATTAATCCTAGATTTTAGGAGCTATTTAAAATGTAAATCAATACAAATTTCTAGGTCTAAAGATCTGCTACCCTACTAATATTATTTCTACCAACATTTTTTTTCAAATTTTTTTTCTTTTGAGACAGGATCTCACTTTGTAGTTCATGCTGGTCCTAAGCTCACTTTAGCCCAGGCAGGCCTTGAACTCACAGCAATGAACCACCACGCCTAGCACTGTGATATGTGGTTTCTGGGGATCGAACTTGGGACCTTGTGCTTGCCAGGCAGACACCTGAACCACTCAGCTAAATCCTGGCCCTCTACCGACATTTTTGTTCTATCATAGTTTTGTGATTACTGAGTGTGATATTTATGTCACAGGACAAACTCCCACGTTGGGGACAGAGGGGTAGAGCTGTGACTCATATGCCAACTGCTGTAAGTCCAGAGTCCAACATCATGGCATATCCACAACCATGCACATCTTAACTACAGGGTGTATTTAGTTAGTGATGATGGTCAGACACACATTAAGAAGGACCTCAAAACTCTGCCAGCAAATGCATGTGACAGGGGAAGGCAGCAGCACATGGTGAAGACCTCTTTGTGTATAACTAAGTGAAGGTCTCACTCATTCCAAAATTGAGTTTATTTTACTGTTGGTGCTGTGGCTTGAACTGAGGGCCTCCGGTGAATTAAGCACATACTCTGCCTCTGAACTACACTCCCAACTTACTTTTTCTTGTGCTGAGGATGAGATCCAGGGCTTTCTGCGTGAGAGGCAAGTGCTCTATCACTGAGCAAACCTCCAGGCAAAGATAGGACACAGGATGGATGACTCACACGCTTCCAACCACAATTTCTAGGAGTCAAAGGTTATTTTACTCAAAGTGAAGGAAGGAGACCAGAAAAAATTCTTCCAGTGAATCCAAAATGTCACAAAGAAAAAAATGGCTGGAGAAGAGAACAGAAAACTCCAAAGAAACAGAGATGGAGCGGGAGGGCTCCAGAAATAGGAGTAACCTTCTGAGCAAGGGAAAACAGCCTAGCTTGGTTAGGGATGGGAAACAGCTGGCCTGATTCTGGACAGATAATGAGCACAAGTCAGGGATGCACAAAATACCCCAAGGGGCAGAGATGGCAGAGATGCTGACGGCAGGCAGGCAGAGACTTGGAGCAGGCAAGAAAGGGGGCAGAGGCCACCAAGGTGTGTCTCTACGAGTCTCCATTAGACATCCTGTGAGCAGAGCCCGGCCCAGAGAGGAGATAAACCTGAACTCTGACCCTTCAGGGGCACCCGTTGAACAGGGCGCAAGGGCAGAGTGGGCCAGGCCCTACTAAGAGAGAGCTGATAAAGCCAGGTGGACAAACTCAGAAGGAGGCAATTAAAACTATTTTCACTCAAACTGAGTGACCTCCCCCATTATTACAGCACTGAGCACACACCTTTTAGAGTTTTCCATCAAATTTTGAAATACTTGTTATGGGGTAGTAAGTGCAGTTTTTTGTTGTTGTTTTTGTTTGTTTGTTTGGTAAACAGTCTTTTAAAATTTTGTCTTCCTTAAGACAGGGTCTTGCAATGTAGTTCAAATTGGTCTTGAGCTCACTATGTAGCCCAGGGTGGCCTCAAAGTTGCAATGATCCTCCTGCCTCAGCCTCCTAAGTGCTGGGATTACAGGCATGAGCCACCATGTCCTGATTAAGTGAATATTTAAGATGTCTTTCCATACTTTGGAGCTATGAGTGTTAAGAATAAAAAACGAAGCTAGGCATAGTGGCACATGCCTGCAATCTCAGCTATTCAGGAGGCTGAAACAGAAGAATCAAGTTCAATGCTAGTACAGGTAATTTAGTTAAAACTTGTTAGAAAACAAAATAAAAGCAGCAGGGCTGTAGCTTAGTGGGAAAAGTATTCCTGGGCTCAATTCTGAGTATTAAAAAGAAAAAAAAATGATGTCCACATGCATAAGCATAAAGGTGGATTCCTACCTTATGCCATACACAAACAATTAAATCCACGAGCATGGATGACCTAAATATAAGAGCTAAAGCCATAAAATTAGAAGACGAAATGAGAGTAAATCTTTGTAACCTGGATTTGGCAGAGGGTTCTCAGATATGAAATCAGAACCATAGGCAACAGGAGAAAAAAATAAGAAAGCTCTTGTGTATCAAAGGGCTTTATCAAAAAGAAGCAGGGTGTGAGGGCACACATCAATGATCCCAGATTACAAGTTCAGGGCCAGCCTAGGCGATTTAACGACTTTGTGAGACCTGTTTCAAAATTTTAAAAAGGAGCGGGGAGGTAGCTGTGTACGAAGGCTCTGAGTTTGATTTGCAGTATTGAAAATAAAAAGTAAACAGTAGTGTAGTGCTTGCCTAGCATGCTCAAGGCCCTAGGATGTAGCCTCAGAACGGGAAAAAAGAAAAAGTAGTTGGAGTCGGGATCCAGCAAACACTATGGAAGGAAATAATTCAGATTATGTAATTATGGTTTTAAGAGTCTAGGATTCAAAATATATAAAGAACTCTTCTAACTCTAACGGAAAATCCAACACAACCATTAAAAAGCAGGCAAAGACTTGAACAGAAGATCTGGAGATGAAATCTTCTTGTAAAAGGAAAAATAAAATCTTTAAATTTTTTTTACTTTTGAGGTCTATCATCTCCAATCTAGGTGGGTGCTAGAACTCAGAAACTTAATGGAACAGAAGAAACTCATCTGCTTAGAACTGCACCCAACTCAGCTTACCTGAAATCGCCACAGCTGTTCTTCTCTCCGATGCTTTTATTTCTGGGGCTGCTTCTCCCAAATCTGAATGCCTGGAAGAATTTCAGAAGAAAATAATAATTAAAATAATGAACTGCCGCTTTCCCATATCAAATTAGATGCATATGGAAATCTGTTGGGGAGCTTTTAAAAACTGCAAACTGTAGGTTAAACCCCAGGTGTATAAAAATCAGAACCTCTAGGGGCCAGGCTTAGGCATTTCTGCTTTTACATGATCTCCCTGCATCTACCATGCGGCATCTACCAGTAGAGGAGGACAGGCCTGGAAATGCCCTTGAAATCGCTGCTGGCCAGAGCACACACACCATTCTGAAAGACAATGACGAAAACATACATACCCTTTGGCCAGTAATTCCACTTCTATCCTAAGGAAACAATTAAGATTTAGTTATAAAGATGTTGATGTCAGCTTTATAGTAGCAAAAAGTTATGTATCTTTTAAAATAAAAATTGAGTAATTTAGAACTACAGTTTCAATCTGCAGCCATTACAAAACATTCTACAGGCATTACAAAATATTCTACAGCCACTGCAAAGTACTTTACAGCCATTACAAAACATTTTGGGGATTTCCTTTTGGAACAAAAGGTTTTAGATGAAATGTTATGGAAAGATGTTACAATCTGTTGATTATCATGGGAGTCAAGTTCCAATATACACATAACATTACAATTTAACAAAATTGCATATATTTATCGCTAGTTATAAATAGAAAAATCTAGAAGAATGTTCACCATTGAGTTTATAGTGTCAGCAGGGAAGGATAATCTTGTTTTTTTTCTTTCCGCTCATGCTCAGATCAACCCCATAGCCCAGGTTTATGACAGGCAAATGCATTACCCCTGAGCTACACCTCCAGTCCTTGCATTCTTTCAAGCAGACCTGAGGATAGGTCACTTAAGAATACACACTTTCAAATACTGTACAGAGTACCATCAAAATTAGTAAATATGTTGCCCTTGTCAGGAGCCAGAGTTCTCACTGTGGAAGAAAACACAAAATAAATATGGAATGGAAGTTCCAAAACTCACAGAAGCATACCAAACTGGGGCAATGGTGCCAACCGTGACTTCTGCGTGCATGCTCATGAAGGTGTATGCATCCTCATGTGTGTATGCATAAATATATTTCTGAATATACTTGAGTGTGCATATACATTCACTTCCTAATTCCATCCAATGAAAGGGCCATGAGCGAAGACAGTGCAATAGCAATACACACAGCTTGTACCTTCAGTATCTCTGATGTTAACAGAAATAAGGACTCCTTGGCGATCCTGGCTTATGCCAAGGGTGGGACATGAAGAAAGCAATAGAAGTTCGAGCACCTTAGTTCAGAAAGGAAGTACTCTGAAATGCTGCTGGACATGCCACACGGACACAGGCACAGACTTGAGGGGCAAATCTGGGACAATGTAAGGACAAACAAAACTAAATGCAGTGATTAATTTAAAAGCACTAAAAACTATGAATTAATGAGTCCAGACCAAAATAAATAAATGAATGAATGAATGGAGGAAGCTCTTGCTCACAATCAAATACTAAATATGGAGGGGTTGATATAGGGGAAACAGTCCCATTACACAGTCGACTTAATCAAGACTGGTTCAATCAAGAACAAACGTCAACAAATGCTAACACTTTTAGGAGAATGCTGGTGGGGGGAAAACTTACTTTCCCAGTCTTAAGGGCCAGGGTGTAGCTCAGCTCTAGAAAACTTGCCTAGCTTTCTCAAGGCCTTAGATTCCATCCCAGTACTGCAAGACAAACAAAACATGACAAAAATCTTCTCCTGTTAGTGGGCACAGTAGGTGTCAGGAAGGAAAAAAAACATCATCAGTGCTTAGATAGTGAAGAGCTCAGTGCCACTGGAGGCAATCAAAATGAACCTGCCATGAGGACTGGGAGCTGGTGCACCCCCTACATGGCACCCTGAGGAAGGGCACAACACCTCTGCCAGCTCTGGGAAAGGCCAAGAAGGCAAAGCAATGATTAATCAGGAGGACAACCCCCAAATGAGGGGTGTTATGGCAGAGAAGAAAACTATGTCATCAAAGATAGGCTAATGCTGGGCACAGTGGCACATACCTGTAATCTCAACACTAATGGATGGCTGAAGCGGGAGGAGCTGGAATTTGGGCACAGCCTGGTCAACTTAGCAACACTGGTTTAAAAATAAAAACTGCGGTAGCTCAGTGCAAAAGCCTTGGATTGAATCTCTAGAAAAGACAGACAGACAGACAGACAGAAACAGAAAGACACATATACACATACAGGAAATGTTCCAGCTTGAACAATGTTAAAGACACACAAAAGCAGAACACTCTACCTGATTCTGGATGGGGATTTTGAACTGGAAGAGGAAATTTTTGGGTCAGATCACAAAAATATGAGGTGGGCATGGTGGCTCATGCCTATAATCCTAGCACGTGGGAGGTTGAGGCACAAGGATGGCCATTAGTTTGAGGCCAGCCTGGGCTAAATAAGTTCAAGGCCAGCTTGAATTGCGAAGCAAGACCCTGTCTCAACAAAACAAAACAAAAGTATAGATGCAATCAACTTTAGAATTATATGTATAAGAAAATATCTGTATTCTTAGAAAATTAATGCTGAAATATTTAAGGAAAAGTATATGATGAATGTAATATCTCTTGTTATGGACTGAATGTTACCCCAATATTTGTATGCTGAAAGTCTATCCCAAAGTAGTATCTAGAGGTGGTGCTTTGAGGGAGAGTAGGTCACAAATGGGATCAGTGCCCTCACAAATGGGATCAGTGCCCTCACAAATGCTCCTACCTAAGAGAGCAGCATGTGTGAGAGAATTATACAAGACAATGGTGAGGCGAAATGCTAAAAACAGGAAAAATCGGCTGGGGATTAGCTGAGTGGTAGAGCACTTACTCAGTGTGTGCAAGGCCTGGGTTCCACCCCCAGCAATGCAAAAGGAAGAAGGGAAGCAGGGAGGAAAGGAGAGGGGACCTCTGGGGGGTGGGTACTGGGAATGGACTGAACCCTCAGCTTTTGACTGTGCTATACCCCCAGTTTTACCCACCCCCTTTTTTTTTCTGAGACAGGGTCTTGCTTTTGTAGTTTAGCTGGCCCTGAGCTCAGCCTTAAACTCACAGTAATCCTCCTCCTGCTTCTGCCTCCCAAATGCTGGGATTACAGGTGTGAGCCACCATGCCCAGCACTGTGGTGTGTAGTTCTGATTGATGGTGGGTGTGAGTCTCCACACCCAGCATTGTTGTATGTGGTTTCGGGGATCAAATCTGGGCCCTTGGACTTGCAAGGCAGGTGCTAGAGCCACTGAGCTAGATCCCCAGCCCATACTCCCATATTCTTTAGAGATAGGGTCTCACTAAGCCACTAAGCTGCCTTGGCTGAGCTTGGGCTTGGAGTCTTCCTCCTCACTCTACCCGAGTACTGGGATCACTACCAGAGCATGTGCTTTGTGATCTGCTGGAAGAGTCCTTTTCATTTCTGTAACTTTAAGTGGAGAGGGTTGCCAAATAAAAAGCCTAAAATGTTACTAGTGGTTATTATACCAGGATAACCAGACATCAGTTTATTTACATTTCTTAATAGAAGCATCTTTTAAAAAACTAATGGAGCTATTAAAGTGAGGCTGAGTCAAAGTCAGGACAGGTGAAGCCAAGGGATTTTAGAACTTGATCATCTGGTGCCCTTCCAACAATATTCTCCTCAGTTTGTTCTAAACCACAGACTGGCACAAAGGATGGGCACGGCCCTGGAAGACCCCATTACATTTCCCAACACACTCTGCCTTCCTCCAATCCACACTCCCAGGGGATGTGTCGGGACTCCTGGCTGTTATTCCAGTGGGTCCCTTGAGGGCTCCTCCTGCCCAGAGGTCCCCACACCCAGTTCCAGAAGCTGGAGGATTCACTGGTCCTTGTGTCTTAGGCTACAGACAAAGCACTAAGCAAACCTCTGACTTCCTCTAGCCCTGATATGCGGATAAAAACAGGCGTTTTTCATTGCCTTCCTGTCAATTTCCTACAAACAACAAATTATACAGTTTTTGTAATTAGAAATAAAAAGTAATCTTAAAAAAAGAAAATGGCAGGATAGATTAAAAATAGTTCCTTGGAGGGTCTGGGGAGTTAGCTCAGTGGTTCCGGCGCCTGTCTCGCAAGCGCAAGGGCCCGGGTTCGATTCCCCGGTAACCACATAACAATACTGGGTGTGGAGACCCACACCCAGCAGCAACCAGTACCACATACCACAGTGCCGGGCGTGGTGGCTCACGCCTGTAATCCCAGCACTCGGGAGGCAGAGGCAGGAGGATTGTGAT
>PVIR01034758.1:0-16975 GCA_004026965.1 Petromus typicus | reverse complement strand
AAACCCAAGAAAAAAAGTGGGCAGAATTCAGGGGAGTCAGGGTAATTTTCAGGTCAGGGAAAGTGGTTTAAGGTCTTTGAGTGATGACCTGGGGACAGATTGGGGATGTATGGCTATGTCCAGACACAGGGAAGGGAGCATAATGGGGTGAGGCTGAGGAGGTCTGCACCCCTCATTTTGCACCCCTCTCCACCAGGTCCCACCTCCCACCCCACTGTGCCCAGCCTGGACCCTGCTTCCATCACTCTGCAGCCCATGGAAATCCGCACCTTTGTGGCCATAGTTCAGTGGAAAGAGACCAGCTAGATCCGTGGGAGGCCCCCTTGCTCTGGACGTGGGGGCTGATTCCGTATCTTCTTCTTGTGCCCCGCAGCCACTGCTGCTCCCAAAAGCCATTAAAAATCTAGTAGTGAGAGTCAAGTCTCGTGTGAGCTTGTGTGGTTTTGCTTTGGGGGAAGGGCCTGGAATGAGGGATCCAGAAAGCTCAGTAGTTGATCCGGGCTCAGCTCCCACCCAGGTTCCTACTGGGAGGTCAGCTCTTCTCTAGTGTGAGAAACTGAAGGTGTAAATGAGGTCCCACTACTGGGGACCACGATCATATCCTATTGTACCTATCCTCTTCCTCTCCCTCCTGGCCTGATCCTTCCTGCACTCGGGTTTGGTGAAACTCTAGGAGTCAGTGAATTGGGCCTGGGCTGGATGTGAGCTCAAGAGAGCCAGGTACCCCTGGTCCTCCCCGACCCGGCCTCCTATTGTTCTCTTTAGAACAAGAGTCCTGAGAGGTTCTGGAGGACAGGGGGACTCGGAGGCGGGTCCCCATGTGTGGCCAAGGATGGGTAGCTGGAGCTGTAAGCCTCCCGGGAGGTAGAGAGTCTGTTGTACCGTGGACTCTGAATGGGTTCTGGGGTCTGGTGTGAGTACGGCTGGGTTTAACTCTTCAGTTATTCATTTAATTTTTTTTTAATAATTAAGCCGAGTTTATTGGTATTTTTTAGGAATACATTATCTTCACATTCCTCATTGAGAATGTGACCTGTGCCTGGTGTATCTTGGATTTTTGGCAGGTTCCTATTTTTCCTCGTTCCCCAGCACCCCTGTCAAGCACCCCTCCCAATATACATAAGCTTTGTTTTTTTTGTCTTTTCCTTCTTTATCCATCAAATGTTTTCTTTTCCTTCTTTGTTTCCCTCTGCTCCCACCTCAGAATTCTCGTTGTGCATTTTCTTCCTATTTTACAATATTTGTCATACATTCTGGACCTCATTTACACTTCAGTTTCTCACACTAGAGAAATGATGCAGTATTTACACATCTGTGTCCTATTTGTTTCACTTATGAGGATGGCTTCAAGGCACATGCTTTTAGTAAATGTCTCTAGTTTATCATTCTTTATGGTAATACTCCATTTTATATATTAAAAAAACCCCACATCTTTATCTAGTCTTTGGTTGATGGGCATTTGGGCTGTTTCAAAGATTTAGCTATTATAAACTGTACTGCTATAAACATGGTTGCACATATGTCACTGTAGTATGATGCATTTAATTCTTTTGTGAATATACCCAGCAGAAAATAGCATGGTCCAATAGGACCAGTTTTTGAGGAGTCTTCACATTGATTTCCAGAGTTTGTACCAGTCTACACTCTCTTCCTTTCTCTCTGTATTGCTGCGAGCATTTGTTGTTGGTTGATTTCTTTTTTGTGTGACAGGGTCTTGCTTTGTAGTTCAGGCTGGCTCTAAGCTCACTATGTAGCCGGGGTGAGCTTCGAACTCAACAGCAATCCTCCTGCCTCTGCTTCCTGAGTGCTGGGATTACAGGCATGAGCCACCATGCCCAGCGCTGTGATATGTGGTACTGATTGCTGGTGGGCATGAGTCTCCATGCCTGGCATTGTTGTATATGGTTACCAGGGATCAGACCTAAGACCTTGCGTTTGCAAGGTGGGCGCTGGAACCACTGAGCTAGATTCCCAACCTCAGGTGTGAGTTGATTTCTTGATAGCAGCATTCATTCTGGGATAAGGTAGTAGCTCAACATTGTTTTTATCTGCATCTCTTTAATGACCGGTTACTTTGAACATTTTTTCATGTTTCTTTGCTGCTTTTACTTCTGAAAATGTGTATTCATGTCTACTTTTGAATTGGGTCTTTAAATTGGTCTGATTGTTTTTCAAGTTCTTTATATATTCTAGGTAGTAGAACTTTAAAGAACAGCTGGTAAGTTTTTTTTCCCCCACATTGTAGGTTGTTTTTCGCTCTGCTCTTAGTTTCTCTTGCTGTGCAGAAGCTTTTTTAATAAGATGAAATCCCAGCTGTTGATTCTTTCTGCTAGTTCCTTTGCTGCTGAGGTTTTGTTCATAAAGTCATTCCCTGTGCCAGTGTTTCCAAGAGTTCTACCTGACTACCTTCCAGCAGGTTTACTGTTTCTGTTTTAATATTTACATTCTCAATCCACTTTGATTTCAGTTTAGTAGTGCATGGTGAAAGATGTAAGTCTAGTTTTAATCTTTGGCAGATTAAAACCCATTTTTCAGCACCATTTATAAAAGGCTATCTCTCCTCCACTGAGGCTACTTTGTCAAAGAGGAGATGGCTTAATATATTTAGGGTTGTATCTGGACCTTCTAGTCTGTTCCACTGATCCGCAGATCTGTTTCTTTGCCAGTACCATGCTGTTTTTATCACAGTGGCCTTGTAGTATAGTTTCAAATCAGAGATTGTGATTCTCCTTCCATGTCTTTGTTACCTAGAATCACTTTTGCTATTCTAATTTTCTTCTCTGATTCCAGATGAGTTTTTGAATTGTTTTCTGTAGTGCTATGAAATATGCTGTTGGGATTTCAATTGGGATTGCATTAAATCTATATAGCACCTTTGGGAGTATAGCCATTTTGACAATATTGGTTCTTGCTACTCAGAAGTAAAGGATATCAACCCATTTTCTGATATCCTCTTCGATTTCTTTTTTTCAGAGTGCTGTAGTTTTCAGAGCAGAGGACTTTCACTTCCTTTGTTAGACTGATTCCTAGATACTTCATTTTTTCTAGATGCTATGTGACAAGAATTGTTTCCCCAAATTTTCTCTCAGTGAGTCTATTATTTATGTATAGGAAGACTATTGATTTTTAGAATTGATTTTACTGGTACATTTTATACATACAGTATGATCACATTTAACATTGAGTACTTGTATCTGTACATGATACATTGACTGATTTATGTATGTTGAACCATCCTTGTATCTCTGGGATGAATCCAACTTGGTGAGGGTATGTGATCTTCTTGATGATCCTCTGTATTCTGTTTGCCAATATCTTATTGAGGATTTTTATATCTGTGTTCATTAGAGAGATTAGTCTATAGTTCTCTCTTTCTCTCTCTCTCTCTGTCTTTGTATCAGGGATTGAATTTAGGTCTTTGTACTTCCAAGGTAGATATGATACCACTTGAGCTAAATCCTTGACCCTCATAGTTCTCTTTCTTGCTTGAGTCTTTCTTTGCTTTTGGAATCAAGATAATAATAGTTGCTTCAGGAATGAATTTGGGAGTCTTGCATCCCTTTCAATTTCTTTTTTTTTTTTTTTTTTAGGATTTTTGAGACAGGGTCTCGCTTTGTGGTTCAGGCTGGCCCTCAGCTCAGCCTCAAACTCACATCACAATCCTCCTGCCTCTGCCTCCCGAGTGCTGGGATTACAGGCGTGAGCCACCACGCCCGGCACTGTGGTATGTGGTACTGGTTGCTGCTGGGTGTGGGGTCTCCACACCCAGTATTATTATGTGGTTACCGGGGAATCGAACCTGGGCCCTTGCGCTTGCAAGACAGGCGCCGGAACCACTGAGCTAACTCCCCGGCCCCTCAATTTCATTAAAGAGTTTGAGAAGTAGTGGCTTTAGCTAGCTGTAACCTAAATTTCTTTTTTTGAGACAGGGTTTCACTTTGTAGTTCAGGCAGGCCCTGAACTCACTGTGTAGCCCTGGCCAGCCTCAAACTCAGCAATCCTCGTGCCTCTGCCTCCCAATTTCTGGGATTTTAGGCGTTGAGTCATCATGCCCAAATTGCGGTATGATTGCTGGTGGGTGTGAGTCTCCATGCCCAGCATTGTTGTACTGGTTACTGGGGATCAAACCTGGGACCTTGTGCTTACAAGGCAGGCGCCAGAACCACTGAGCTAAATCCCCAGGCCTCACTTAATGTCTTACCTTTTCTCAAGGCATGCCAGTCAGAACTGGACACAGCACCAGGTCCTCCCTCTGCCTGTTCCTCCTGACACTTTCTGTGTAATAAAAGCTGGGCCCAGATTGAAAATGTCTGAACTCAGGGATGGGCCTCCAATTGCATTTCTAGCAGGTGCTCAGGGGATGGGCCAAAGGGGACACAGCCACTACATATTGTCAAGTGAAGAGGAAAAAAACACAAGCTATATAGAACAGACCATTGGCAATGGAGATGTGCTTTCCAGGCCTGCCTGTGGGACCTGTCCCTGTATATGGCCCACAGCAGAAATTTATGATTCTTGTGTCCTTCCAGATGCCAGACTCTAGGGGGCAGCACTCACACTGTGAGTTTTGTGAATGACACTCTTGGAGTTGTGCAGTGCAGAGCCAGAGCAGCTGTACCAAGCAGCCCTGCCTGACCTTGAGTGTCTGTCCTTCCTCTTCCTTTCTTTGTGCTTCAGCTGCACATCCAGAGGTCAGAGCTGAGCAGAAACCTACACAGGCAAATTATGGTCACAGGTTGTGCTTCCTGTGCTACTTCCGGAAGTGACTTCCCAAGGCAGAGATTTCGTGTTATTCATGTATAAAATGAGATCAAGGGTTCCTATGACATTTACTTTCGTTCTTAGCAGTTAGCACTCTCTAGATGGGAGCTCCTTTCTCTTATTTACCTTGCTAGTGTCTCTTCTTCCATATCAGTTCTGAGGTGTAGGGAATTTGGTTCATCTTACTCACTGCCACATTCCTGCCTCTGGAGAGCCTGTTCCCAGGTGGTGTGCTACATTTTGAGAGGGTCCTCAAATTTCACACGTTGGAAATTTAATCCTCAAAGTCATGTATTAGTGATATTTGAGAGGTGCAAGATTTTAAAAAAGTACTGGGAATTGATACAAGGACTTCACACTGAGCTACATTCCTAGCCTTTTTTTGTCTGGAGACAAAATCGAAATTGAACTTGTGATCCTCTTACCTCAGCTTCTCAGAGTGCTGGGATTACACATGTGCACCACCACCCCTGCCTGCTGAGAGGCGCTTGAACCTGAAAGTAGAGCCCTTTTGAGTAAATCTGTCCCGCATGCCTTTCCTATAAGAAATGAACTTTCAGAACTTCCTGGTCTCCAGAGACATAAACCAAATAAAACTTTATTTAAACATTATCTGGCCTTAGGTGATTGGTTATATAAACAGAAGAGGGACAAAGTTACCAGGTGTGGTGGCATGTGCCTATAAGCCTAGGACTCTGGTTTCTGCCTAGGTGCCCCCCCCAAAGCCTCATGCACTCAGGGCGAGTATGGGGTGCTATCACTGGTTTTGTGTTACGAGGTAGGGGCATGGTCAGAAAAAGTAGGTCACTGGAGTACTACCTGGAAGGGTGGATCTCTTTCCACACCCTCCTCGTGTTCTCCACTTCCTGGCCACCATGAGGTCGGCAGCTTTCTTCCACCAAGGCCCTTCCTCCATGCCACTGACTGTATAAGGACTGAAACTTTTTAAAATGTGAACAGAAATAGACCTTTCCTCCTTCCTGTTGTGGGTATTGGGTATTTTGTCTCACTCTGGATTGCAGTAGAGCTTCCCATGACTAGAATTGTCCCTGAAGCCCCAAGGGTTCAACCGTAGAGAGGGAGCCAGGACTCGGGTGTGCACTAACCAGCTGCTGGCCTGCCTTCCTGAGTCGTGCTGTTGTGCCTAGGCCAATCCAAACTCCTGGAGCCGCCAGTGTCCACTTCAGCTACTCAAGCCAGAATCCTTTTCCTATCTTCCCTCTTGCTTTCCAATGAAAGCTTTTCCTGAAGGTTTTCACTTCCATTTTCATTTCCATTATCCTTGAAACAAGGACCCAAAGGTGGTCAGTAACAGTTACGAGAGAGGCAGGAGGAGTCAGAGCCCAGGTGACACTGAGGGTCAGGGTATATGGCTCCCTCGTGTCCGCATCCCAGGCGCATCCTTCCTCGTGGCTGGGGACTAGAGGAGACACTATCACTGAGGATGGTGTCAGACAGCTGTGTGGGGGTGGGGAGGGGGCCGGTCTTCAGTCATCCATGGTCTGTGTGCTTCCTGTTGTTTCTCTGTCAGTCACCCGAAAACGGGACCTTCCTGTGCCCGCCCACTGCCCCACACGCCCAGGTTTCTCGACCACAGCTCTCTGGTCCTGTTGCTCCTTCTTTTGCCCTCCTGTCCCGTCTGGTCTGGGGCTGTCAGCATTGTGTGGGCAAAGTGGCCCCAGGGGCCTCAAGTGGTGGAAATTCTGAGCTTCTCCACGCTTGGCTGGATGGACGGTTGGAAGCTCCAGGCAAGGCCCTGGGGAAGACCTTGCTTCTGGCTAAAGGGCGAGTTGCACACCCCTCTTACAGCCTGGATGTTCACCATGCCCAGGGCCTGCTGCTCTCTCCACCAAGGGCAGGCAGCTCGCTGGTGGTGAGAGGACACATGACCTTGACCTTGGGCTTGATCCCAGTCAAGGCTTAGCAGGCAGAATGGTCAGTGATTGATTCCACGAAGTTTCATTGAGTGTTATATTACTATGTACTAGGCAGTAGGAAGCAGTGACCAAGACAGACACAAATCCCTGGTCTCCTGGAGCTGAGCTGCAGAGCGGGGAAGGACAGGCCGTGAATGAGATTAATAAGTGACATTTATGGAAAGGCAGATGGTGGTAAATGTTAGGGGGAAAATAGTGCTTGTTTTGGATGAGAAGGGCTGTCGTGAGTTGTTAGGCAGAGCCATTTTAATGCTTTTTTGGGAAGGTTTTTTGTCTTTGCTTGTTGTGTGTGTGGTACTGAGGATTGAACTCAGGACCTTGCGCTTGCCAGGCAGGCACAGATCCACCGCACCACATCTCCGGCAGGCAGAGCCATTTTAGAACATCTCACTGAGAAGGTGACACTGGACCAGGACTTCCTGTTGCTCCCCCAGGGCCTTTGCACAGCCTCCTTTGTCCCTCCCCAGGCATCCACGTGACTTCTTTCTCTGTATCCTTCAGTCCATTTCAAATGGCCCTTTTCAGACTTTTCCTAACCATTTAAAAAAAATTAAAACTTAGCCAGGTGTGATGGTATATAACTATAATCTTGGCACTGGGAGGCTGAGGCAGGAGAACTGTGGTAAGTTCCAGATCAGCGTGGGCTAAATAGTGAGATCCTGTCTCAGAGCAAGCAAGCAAAAAACAAAAAACAAAAAAACAAAACAACACCCCAAAACAAAAGAGTTTAACATATGTCTATAGTTATAGTTACTTGAGAGCTTGGGAGGATGAGGCAGGAGGATCATTAATGCCCAGAAATTTTTTTTGGCTTTCTGAGATAGGGTATCACTTTATAGTTCAGGCTGAATTTAAACTGACTATGTAGTCCAAGCTGTCTTCAAACTCATGGCAATCTTCCTACCTTAGTCTCCAAGTGCTAAGGGTACCGGTTGGTGCTACCAAAGACTGGCTCCAATTTTTTTTTGAGTCAGGATCTCATTAAGTGATTCAGTTGCCCAGACTAGGCGTTAGTCTGTTATCCTGCTTTAGCCTTCCAAGGTGCTGACGTCACAGGCATGTGCCATTGGTCCTGAGCATTGATTCATTCACTTCCTTGTCAAATATTTACTAAACGTCTAGACTTAGACCATTACTGATAAAGAAAAGATATTTTTTTTCTTGCAATTCTGGAGACAAGAAGTCCAAGGTCAAGGTGTAGGCAGATTTGAAATATGGCCCGGAGGCACCGGAGGGGAGGGGTGCTGTTCCCTCATGCGGCAGAGAGGACTAAGCGGCAGGGTAAGGGTATTTGTGTAAGGGTATTTATTCATCTAATTCCCCAAGTGAACCCTTTTCCAGATGCCTACTTCTTAATACTACCGAGGCAAGGTAGTGGTGGCTCACACCTGTAATCCCAGCACTGAGGAGGCAGAAGCAGGAGGATCTCCATGAGTTTGAGGTCAGCCTGGGTTACATAGTGAGACCCTGTCTCAAACAAAACAAAGCAGAATGTCACTGAAGCTGGGCTGAGTTTCCCAATGCGAATTTGGAGCTGCAGATACTGAGATCACAGGGTGGTGTGCATTTCCCTCTCGGGGCTCCCTCAGCTACACCCACATTTTGGATGGTACTGGGGGTGCAGCTGAGGGCCTCAAAGTGAGCTGCACCCAGACTTGCCTTCCATGTCACATAAGATTTCATCTTGTCACTTTCATGCAATTCAAAATAGTGTAAATCTCTCCTAGGGTTTCCTCTTCGTTATTTAAATCCTTTTGTTATTTAATTTCCAAATATCTGAGTGTTTTCCAGACATCATTTTGTTATTGATCTCTAGTTAACTGGGTTGTGAAATTATGCTTAGCATGATTTCAATTCTGTGATCTTTCTTTTTTTCTTTTCTTTTTTGGCTTTGTTAGTACAGAGTCTCCCTGTGTAGCCCGGGCTGACCTTGAACTTGTGGCAGTCTTGCTGCCTCAGCCCCCTGCGTGCTGGGATTTTAGGGGTTTGCCACCACACCCAGCAGGATCTTTTGATTGCATCCCCTTGTACGTCTGACTCCTTTCTCCTGCTTTAGTTTTCTTCTAATTCTGATCAAGGTAACTGTTAAGATATTAGATTTATTTATTTCCCTTTTTGTATCTTGGGAAGCTGGGCATAGAATCCACAGCTTTGGGCGTGGTAGGCAAGTGCTCCACCATTGAGCCACAGCCCCAGCCTGACTTCCCTCTCTGAGAGTAGGGATATTTATTTATCTGTTTATTTACTCATCAGTGATCTGTCTCTGGTGTGTAGACTAGACTAACAGGTAATGAAATCGTACCTGCCCAATGGATGCATGAACGAATGAGTACCCATGTGCCAGGCTGGGAGGTCATCACTCAGAGATGCTGTTTTGCTTCTCTGGGGGCACCCAGGACAGGGCAGGGCCAGGGCCGGCATGGGCTCAATGCGTTTACTGGGGCTGATTTCACTGTCAGTTCTCGAGTGTCTCCTGGTACCAATTCTGAGGGGTGGTATCGCTCATATATCCACCTGCTGAGCCATTCAAGAGTGCCTCGATGGGCAAAGACAGCCGCAGGCCTTTGCCCATTCCCTCACTCTTCCTTCGGTGACATCTTTCCTCCTCCCTCCTTTATCCATCTGGAGCTTGATGCTCCTGTGTGTGCCTAGCAGTTGCTGGCCGAGCAGACAGAAGTCTCCATTTTGCCATCTGTAGAGTGGGTACAACCACACCTGCCCCACCTGCAGGTTACCACGCCTGTGACTTTGGGAAAGCCCAGCCTCCGCGGGGAGCTTTCAGTGGAAAAGGAAGTGGCTGTGTTTCTCCTCCCACTTGAGCAGAGGCTGGGGCCCCGCCTCCTGCCTGCGGAGTCTGCATTGTCAATGGAACACGCCTCTGTTTTATTTAAACTGCTTTTACCTTGAAGCTGGGCAGCCGTCTCTGACCCTGTAGCAGGGTGGATTTTCCTCAGTCTTTCAGTCGAGTTGAATGGCATTTCCTCTTGCTCGCGGTGGAAAGCCCCCTTGGTGGTGTGTATTAATCCCCTATGATAAATGCAATAAACGTTTACAAACCTAATGGCTTAAAAGAGCAGAATTTGATTCCTGTACACTTCTAAAGACCAGCAGGCTGAGACTAGTTTTACCGGGCTGGCAGCGGGGCATTGTCTGTTGTATGCTTCCTCTGAAGGCTATCGTGGGACAGTCACTTTTCTTGCTTTCTTATGGCTACCTCCTTTATATTCCTTAATATGTTCACAGAGAGCAGGGCAGCACCTTGCTTCAGTGGCCACTGTGACCTTTTCCTGTGTCTCCATCTTCATCTCCCTCCCCTTACAAGGCCCCTGCTGAGCCCTGGGTCTCAGGACCGGCTTCCCATCTTGAGGTCCTTAAAGCAACCACGTGATTCTCTTCACCACAGAGAGTCACAGGAAAGGGAGATTTTGGGGGAGACTAACGAGAGATATGGTTAGGCCAGTTCTGTGCCTGGAGGACATGTCAGAGATCGCCCAGGTATTAGGAGCAGTAGAACACTGGATACAGGGAATTATTTATTCGTTGAGTTTCCTGGTACATTTTAGGTATATATACAATATGATCACATTCATCATTGAGGATTTGTACGTGTACATGATGTATCTTGGTTCTTATTTTTTTCCCCATTCCCTTGCCTTCTATTCAGTCTTCCCACCTGTCCCTTTTTACACAAGCTTTGTTTCCATTTTTTTCTTTTTGTCTTTCCTTTATTTGTTTTCCCCTTCCCCCACCCTGGTTTTCCTTCCCTTTCAAACATTTTATTCCTATTGCACAATATCTATATGCATTTTGGTCTCACACTTTTGACTTCTTATACTAGAGAAACAGTTCAGTATTTACACGTGTGTCCCATTTTTAAAAATTCAAATCTTTATTGGTACATTATGAATACACATCATCATCGCATTCAACATTGAGAGTTTGTACCAGAATAGACCTGACTTGATTCTCATTTTTTCCCCTTCCCCCATATGTGTGTCCTATTTATCTCACTTAAGAGTATGGCTCTAAGTATTTCCACTTGTCTATAAATGTCTCTAGTTCATCTTTTTTTTATGGCTGAGTACTGCTTTATTTATTTATTTATTTTTTTGAGACAGGGTCTCACTTTGTGGTTCAGGCTGGCCCTGAGCTCAGCCTCCAACTCACATCACAGCAATCCTCCTGCCTCTGCCTCCCGAGTGCTGGTATTACAGGCGTGAGCCACCACGCCCGGCACTGTGGTATGTGGTACTGGTTGCTGCTGGGCATGAGTCTCCACGACCAGTATGGTGTGTGGTTACCAGGGAATCGAACCCGGGCCCTTGCGCTTGCAAGACAGGTGCCAGAACCACTGAGCTAACTCCCCGGCCCTGAGTACTGCTTTATTTTATGAAAAAATCCATCTCTTCTTTGTCCAGTTAACAGTTGGTGGGCTTTAGGGCTGTGTCCAAAATTTAGTTATTACTGGCTGTGCTACTGTAAAGATGGGTGTACATATATCACTATGTGTGATGCTTTTAATTATTTGGGTATATACTCCGCAAGGGAATAGCTGGGTCAAATGGAACTTCTAATCCTAGTTTGTCTTTTTCTTCTATGGTATTGAGGATTGAATTTAGGACCTTGTGCTTGTCCGGCAGGTGTGGGGCCACTAAGCTGCACCCTTGGCCCTCTAATCCTAGTTTTTGGAGGAATCTCCTATTTATTTCCACAGTGGATGTGTCAGCCTGCACTCCTACCAACAGTGGTTCCTTTTTCCTCACAGACCTGCCAGCATTTGTTATTTCATTTTTCTTTTCTTTTTTTTTTTTTTTTTTTTGAGACAGGGTCTCGTTTTGTAGTTTAGGCTGGCCCTGAGCTCAGCCTCAAATTCACATCACAGCAATCCTCCTGCCTCTGCCTCCTGAGTGCTGGGATGACAGGCGTGAGCCACCACGCCCGCCGCTGTGGTATGTGGTACTGATTGCTGCTGGTCATGAGTCTCCATACCCAGTATTGTATGTGGTTAACTGGGGATCGAACCTGGTCCTTGCACTTGCAAGACAGGCGCCAGAACCACTGAGCTAAATCCCTGGCCCCTGTTATTTCTTGATAGCAGTCATTCTTTGTGGAGTGAGATGAAATCTCAGTGTTGTTTTCATCTTCTCAAATGACCAGTGATGTTGAACATTTTTTCATGTTATTTGCTGTTTCTCCTTCTTTATCTGAGAAATATCTACTCACTTCAGAGGCCAAGTGTTAAACTGGATCTTTAAATTTGGGAGGTCTGACCTTTTATTTATTTATTTATTTATTTATTTTTGAGACAGTCTTCCTTTGTAGTTCAGGCTGGTCCTGAACTCAACTGCCAACTCATACAGATGCCAGAACCACTGAGCTAAATGCTCGGCCTCTCAGCCTCCAACTCAGCAGTCCTCCTGCCTCTGCCTCCCGAGTGCTGGGATGACAGGCGTGAGCCACCACACCTGGCACTGTGGTGTGTGGTACTGATTGCTGGTGGACGTGAGTCTCCACACCCAGCACTGTTGTATGTGGTTACCGGGGATCGAACCTGGGCTCTGGACTTCCTGGTTTTGCACTTGCAAGGCAGGAGCCAGAACCACTGAGCAAATCCCTGGCCTTAATATTCTTTATATATTCTAGATAGTAGTCCTTTGTCTGACAAACAGAAGGTAAAGATTTTTTCTCACATTGTAGGTTTTCTCTTTACTCTCTTGGTGGTTTCTCTGGCTGTGGAAAAGCTTTTTTAATAAAATGAGATCCCCATTGTTGATTCTTTATGCTAGTTCCCATGCAATTGAGGTTTTATTCATAAATATTTCTCCTACACCAATTGGACTCAGAGACATTTGAAGTAGTAACTAAGGGTCTTGG
Organism: Petromus typicus; assembly: GCA_004026965.1. Lineage (NCBI taxonomy): Eukaryota > Metazoa > Chordata > Mammalia > Rodentia > Petromuridae > Petromus > Petromus typicus. The sequence goes on along the minus strand of PVIR01034758.1, from coordinate 4,403 downwards.
GTTAGGGTCAAGGATGGGACTGACGTACCCAGGAGGCTCTCCAGGCAAAGAAGGATCCAGCGGCAAGTGGTGATGGCTCTGAGGAGGGCAAACTCTGATCTCAGGTGACACTGTGGCTTGGGACACTTGGTTCTGTGCCCAGCACGGCTGCTTGCTCCTTTCTGCCCTGCATCATCAGACCTTCTCTCTCCAGTGCTCTTTCTCATTAACATGTAATATGCTGCAAAACCTCCTGTCTCACCCCTGCTTCCTGTTGACTCTACATCTTCCCTATCTACTGTTACGTTCTTCTAACCCTTCATAGCAGAATTCCCCGACCCTGGTCCTCTCTGCTCAGCCTTTGTATTTTCTTTCCTCCAACTCAGGGTTCTGGAACCTGTCTTTTATGGGTCAGATAATGTTCTCCCAGAAGGTTGGGTTGTGGGCAGTGGATGTTTTGTCACAGCAATGAGAAAGTGACTAGGTAGGGGCCCTCAGCATGTCCTCGCCCGCTGAAGCCATTCTGGTCAGCATCAGCTGTGACCTCCATGTGGCGAGGGTCGCAGCAGTTCTCAGAGTCCTTCTTCCTCTGCCTCTCACTGCTTTGCTCTTCCCATCCCCTTGGTTCCTGGTTATTAGCTCCTCTGGTAGTTTCTACTCACATTCCTGATCCAAAGAGATTAAGTTATTGGATCTTATACTGGAGTGAATTATGTTCCTCCAGAACGATGTTGAGGTCTTTTTTTTGAGACAGGGTCTCGCTTTGTAGTTCAGGCTGGCCCTGGGCTCAGCCTCACTCACATCACAGCAACCCTCCTGCCTCTGCCTATGTTGAAGTCTTAATTTCTAGACCCTGGAAATATGACTTCCTTTGGAGAAAAAGTCTTTGAAGATAGAATTACATGCAAGATATCAAGACGAGATTGTCCTGGATATAAGTTAGGCCCTAAACCCAATGACCAGTGACAGAAGGAAGAGGAAGCTTTGAGGCTCTGAGACACACAGAGCACACGGTCATGTGGAGACAGAAGCAGAGACTGGAGTCAGGCAGCCCCACGGCAGAGAATACCAGGATCCACTGGAGCACAGGAGAAACAAGGAAGGACCCTTCTCTACAGCCCTGCCACCACCTCGATTTCAGACCTCTGGCTTCAAAACTAAATTTAGTTTTAGTGTTTGTTTATTGTGACAAGCTCTTGCTGTGCAGTCCAGGTTGACCTTGAACTCATTACATAACCCAGGCAGCTCTTGGATTTGTAGTGATTTTCCTGTCTCTACCTCTTGAGTGTTGGGATTACAGGTGTGTACTACCAAGAGCCAAGCTAATCACCGGTTTTTCTTTTTTTTTCTGTCACCAACTTTATAGTTATTTGTCAGGATGTCCATAGGAAACTTGATACAGAGCTCTCATCAGCATTTGCCCCCTCCGCATACCTTCATTAACTGATGGCTCAAAATGGAAATCTCCTGCTTAACCTCCCCACCATCAGCCTTGATCACTGAACCTGAAATGTTGCTTCTCCCCCTGACTGTCTGTGGTGTGTCTTGCCCTTACCATGTGCGGAGCTCAAACTTGGACTTTCCATCTCCCCATCTGTTATGGTTTGTGTCCAGATGTCCCCCAAAGCCTCATGAGGTCATAGGACATTTTCAGTGGTGGCAGAATCTAGAGCGTGTGATGCTGGGATTAAGGCTGTGGTTACTAAACTAGTCCACTGATTGGCTCAGCACAACCAAAATCCCAATAGTTTGGATAAGACAAAAGGGGCACAGAGGCGTTGGTAGGGTTCCTTGTTGCTCTTTCTACTGTACAGGCCCAAGGTGGGCTGATCACTGGACATCATGCAGAGCTGTTCACTGAATAACAAACACACACAACTGAGACAGAGACAAGCACAGGGAGAGCTGAGGGGAGAGAGCATGAGAGACAGACAGACAGACAGACAGATGGACAGAGGGAGGGAGGGAAGACAGAGAAGCTTTCCAGAGGGAAGAGATTGGGGGCAACACTAGTCCTCCAAGCCATGCTCCATTGACCTGGCTCCTTCAATAAGGCTCCACCTTCTAAGTTTTGTTGTCACCCAGTAAGGTCATAACTGTGACTCCATCATTGCATCAGTCTACTGATAAGCAAGAGCCTTCGTGACCTTGGTGGCTCACGTGACAAGGAAAAGATGCTTCCTGTCAACAGCCGTTGACTGTGCCATCTCCGACCCACCATTGTCAGCCCTTCGGATGACTGGTGTGTTAGGCCTCCTTCCTTCCTTCTTGCCTTCTTCCTCTCTCCCTTCCTCTTTCCTTCCTTATCCCTTTCTCTTTCCTGTGGGATTCCAAGGTTCATTTATTGGGGCTGAGGATGTAGCTCAGAGCTGGAGAACTTGCCTAGCATATGTAAGGCTCTGGATTCAATCCTCAACATTCTCTCAAGCCCTAAATGAGAAGAAGTGAAAAGAAAAACTTTCTATTTATTGCGTATGGTATATGTACTACAGATGCACCTAATACGTATGAGACAGTGTTACACAATGTTACCTCATAACTTGGACTATGTGGAGGTCTAAGTGATTCCTAAGAACCACTTTTAAGTTACTTATTTACTTATGGATTAGAATTACAATTTTTTTTTTTTTTTTGAGACAGGGTCTCACTTTTGTAGTTCAGGCTGGCCCTGAGCTCACTATGTGGCCCAGGTGAACCTGGAACTCCTGCCTTGGGCTCCCGAGTGCTGGGATTACAGATGTGAGCCACTATGCCTGGCATTGTTGTATACGGTTACCAGGATTGAACTCCCGACCTTGTGCTTGCCAGGCAGGCATTGGAACCACTGAGCTAAATCCCCAGCTAGAATTACAATTTTAATTAATGCACATTAATTGTATTTACTTATGTGCTTCACTGTCACGTCTCCATTCATCTGGAATGAGCATGGACCAAGTTCCATTTCTCTTTTTCCACCTTCCCCTCCGACAGCTTTCTCGGTCTCTAGCAATCACTGTACTATTTTCAGGTGAGTATTTTTTATTTTCCACATATCAAAGAGACTATGCAGTACTTGTTTCTGTGTCTGGCCTATTTCACTCATACGGTGTCCTCCACTTCCATCCACGTTGCTGTGAATGATGGACCTGGACCCTCTGTTTGGCTGCTACCCCACCGTGTGGATGTGTACATTTCCTTTGTCTGTTCAGCTCTTGGTGGGCACCTCGGCTGGTTCAGCATCTTCGTTATTGAGGACAGTGACATGAGAAATGGGGCCCCCCAGGCAACCCCTTGACTCCAGTTATGTGACTGATCCAAAGCCAGAACTGCTGAGTTACATTGCTGTCAAGCTCCTGAGCAGTAGTCGTTGTGACATAATGTATTTTTATTTTGCCTTGCTTTTTTGCTAGTGAGGATTGAACTCAGGTTGTTGTATATGTTAGACCAACTGGTCTATCACTGGGCTACACCAGCAGAGCCCTTTTTATATTTTTAAATTGATGTTTTTTGGATATTGAACCTAGGACTTTTTCACTGAATTAGATCCCATCCCTTTTTATGCTTTAAAAATGATTTTGGAACAAGTTCTCACTAAGTCACTAAGTTGCTTAGGTTGGGCTTGAACTTGAAATCCCCCGGCCTCAGCCTCTTGAATAGCTGAGGCCACAGGTGTATGCCATCCCACCTGGGTTATTGTTGCTTTAAGTCACTGAGTTGTGGGGTGTTCTGTCACACAGCCATAGAGAAGCAGATCAGCATCCCACCACCTCTTCAAGGAACGTGAGAGTAGCAGGCATCTATCACTTCCATTTGTCACAATTGTCACCACCGCCAGGAAGTGTTTTCTGACCACTTCTCTACATTAATCCTATCTTATCTCACTATTTAAAAAAAATAATACTGAGTTTGTATTAGGGGTAAAATATAGCAAACAGACTATAAAGTCTCATGAAAGGAGGAGCTAGCCCACTTTTGTCACCCGCATTTGGTGCCATCACAGCCCAACGACAGGAGTGATGGACACTTTCATCTCTGTGCAGTCTGAGGTCAGAGACAAGTGATTGTGTGGGACTGAGAGGATTTCTTCTCAAGGTGGATTTGCATATACTTTTAAAGAAAAAGGAACCAGAAAGAAAAAGAAAAAAAGGAACTGAGAATCCCCAAACCCTTGAGTAGGAAGGAGCTTCAGCAGAAGCTACCAGGTCCTGCTTGCCATTCGCAGCCCCTGATGCTGCCCATAGCCATGTACAGCGTGTATACCAACACCGAGCACACAGTCCCGGCAGGTATGGCTGCTGCCAGGCTTGGTGGTCCGCATCCTGGTCACACCCTGGGCCACTGGGCTTGGTTGGGACCAGGTCCTGAGGGATGGAGGAAGGAGTGGGCTGGGACCTGACTGGAATTTCTCTGGAAGGGACCATGGAAGAGGATGACGGAGATGACTA
>PVIR01034757.1:0-16963 GCA_004026965.1 Petromus typicus | reverse complement strand
GCTGTTTGTTGCAAGTCACTTTCCTCTTAATAGTTAGGAACCTTAAAATAGCAGTGTTTCCTGGGTTGCTCTTTGCAGTCTGTATTGGGACCTAAAGAAAAACCCCTAGTTCTAGCACACCATATGAGGCACTCAATCAATACAGTCAGAACACCTTCTCCTGTCTGCTTTAGAGGCAGGGAGACTGTGGCTCCTGAACTGCTATAAGGGCACTGTCTGAGGTTGCAATAGGCCCACGTACTCAGCAATACAGAGTCTCTGGCCTCACTTGTGCATTTGGCCTGGAGGCCAGTAAGCTGTAGGCCCTGTGCAGTTTCAATGTTTGGGGCTGTTGCTACAACAGGCCCACCTGCTCACCAATACAAGCTGACTGGATATGCTTCTGCAGTTACTGTGGAGAAAATCAGACTCTGACTTGCTAACCTCAGTCCCTGGGTGCTCTTCCGGCGTAGGCCTGGAGGCCAGCAAGCTCCAACCCCGGCGCAGCTTCGGTAGCACAGTCACCGCTTCCCAAGCTGCCCGCTGCTAAACTCAGTCCCTGGGCGCTCTTCCGGTGTGGGCCTGGAGACAAGTCTTCTTTTTAATTTTTTTATGGGGTACCAAACTCTTGACTTTATTTTTGTAATATAAGCAGCAGCATCACTGAGGTAGACCCCTGGCCCTAGCTGTTTGTTTGTTTGTTTGTTTAGTATAAGGTAAGCATTCCTTCGGTAACTTTAAATATATCACTCTCACTGGTTTGATATAGGAAGACACACTGATATTAAAAGCATGGATTAAATACACCCACAATAATGAAGCTATTGCAATTTGTCTGCATCTATTTAGCATTTTATTGGCACTTGATTATGTCAACCAGAATCCTGGAAGAAAGATTCCTGAAATAAAGTTAAGTTGGAGACATCTTCAGATACTATCTCTGGAACTCCTTACATCCACCTATATCCTACACAAAAGAAAAACATTTCTATTTTTGACCACAAATTTCAAATTGTAAATAACATAAAGTAAAAATGTAAACAGCTAAAATTACTGCATAACACCCATGTGGTTCTTCTGAAATAACAGTGCAAAACAAAGCATCTGACACTTAGCCAAGAACCTGCCAATCTCTGAAATACATGAAACTGTACTATTGATCTAGCTTTAAATTCTAAAATAAAATATACTGCTTTACCCACTTGCTATCTATTCACCAAATGTTCATGGCACACAAAATAATTGGGGAACTGTTTAATAGCGTTAGGTTTCTGTTCACCTCTAGTGCCTGCAAACACAAGGGCTCAATAGGAAACCAAAAATATAGCCTTCATATTGACTTGTTAAGCTGATAAAAATGGGGTTTAAAAGCTATGCTTTCATGCTTTTCTTTCTCAAAAATATCATGTAGTGCACGTGATGAATTTATTGAAGTCTCAGCAGAATGCATAAAATTTACACAGAATCCATTAATTTTTTTTTAGCTTACACTGTTATTGAGAAGGAAAAATATAAGTGTTACTATTCATTTCAGACATTTATTTGTATACTTAAAATATAAATTAATGTAAACAGTGAAAATCCAGAAGACTATAACCTGACTGGAAACTTTCAACAGCTTCTGTTTCAACATCAGCCCTGATACTGTTTGTTTTATTTTTATTTATATTTGTGGTTCCCCTGGATTGAATTCAGGACACTGTGCTTACTGGGTAGGCTCATGGCAACACAGAGCTACATCCTCAGGCTGGCCCTGATGTGATTCAGGTCATAAATGTCCCAAAAAGGAACATGAGCACTATTCTGGAGGAAATTGTAGTAAGTAGGGCCTGCACAGGAAGTTCGGCCTTTGAGGGCTGTGCCCCTGAAGGAGTTCTGGGAACCTGGCATTTTCTCCTCCCTCTTTGCTTCCCACACATCCATCATAAAGAACATGTGCTTCTGCCATCACATATTTCTTTGCTATAGTCCAGAAGCAACAGAGCCAAGCAACCATGAGCCAGAAAAAGTCTTTTCTCTTTCAGAATGGTCATCTCAATTCATTTGTCACAGCAATGGAAACCTAAATAACACTCTTCCCATTTTATAGACAGCATTTATGGAGTAGTAGTATGTCACACAAAATGAATACATATTCTTTTTCTATTTTGCACTAAAAACTTTTTTTGAAAGACAAAAAAAATTGTATCAATTATATCTAAAATGTTCAGGTATTTGTATATATTTATGCTTACAGAATAGAGTACAATTTTTTAAAAACAGAATCAACTTTTTGCATGCTCCTTTATGCTTCTTGTAGGGATTTTAATTAAATGTAGAAAGTGAGAAGGTATTAGCATCCAATAACAAATCACATGTAATGATTTTTCATAAACCAAAATTTTATTAGCAAAATGAAAATTGTATATTTGTTCAGTCATATAAGCATATTTATAAGTTCCTTAGTAGAAAATTATATGTAGATTATTTTTCCTCATTTGCCAAAACAAATACTTAAACTACTTACAAAATTATGAGTTGATTTTAATCTTCAATCATTCTGTTTTTGTTTAATTTCTGGCTGAATGTTGCTTCAAAAAATATAATATGAGCTATAGATATAATTTTATTTCTTAGTATCCATTTTTTAAGTTCAAAATAATAAGTAAACAATAGTTTTAATAATTTTTTGATGATTTAATATTCAAAATATTATCAACATTCATTGTACTTTAAAAAATTATTTAAAATAATGCAATGATTCCTTCCCATGATAACTAATTGAAATATAGCATGTATTTTATAGCTGTACCATATGTTACTTCAAATTGCCCTCATTTCAGGTATGAATAGCCAGCCCCAAGTGGCCAGTACACACTGGACAAGCCAGAGCACTGTGAATTACATAGGTGTGTAATGGACATTGTTTTTCTTTTTATTGAAATCTTTATTGGTGCATTACATATACACATCATGATTGCACTCCACAACTGTGAGTTTTAAGGTGAAAAATTTGCTGATATCACCTCAAAAGGGTACTGCACATCTAGAGCATTGTTTTGTTATAACATGTAGAACTATATAGGCTATAAATCAAGTTAGAAATCAGCAAAACATCTTCAAGCATAAAGCAAAAAAATAAGATTTGATCACCATTTTATTTCATCTTTAGAATCTCTACTTCAGAGGGCTATTAAAAAGGGGGAGAGGAAGTGAGGAAGGAGGAGAAAGGAGGCAGGGGAGAGGAGTAGGAATGCAGAGAGAAGGGGCAAAAAGAGAGAAAGAGAAGGGAGAGAGGAAGAACAGGGGTCGGGGGGGACATGATCAAAACGTAACATTTACATCTGTGCAGATGTCACAAGGAGCAATTAATGTGTGTAAATAGGATACGAAACACCATTTCGGCCATAATACTGTTTAAAAATTTGTTTATTGTTCAGTTCAGAAAAGATATGGAACTTATGGGAATAAAAATTTTGAAAATCCTTCAAACTCTTCAAAATAATAGTTTTTAAAGAAAATCTATTCAAAAAACAACCAATGATTTGCAAATGTTTAATATAAAGGGTTGTATACTAAATATTTTTAATTTTGTGTGCTCTACGATGCTTAACACAACTACCAAACTCTGCAGCTGTGGGAAGAAACAGCTACTGATGATATGGAAACAAGTGTGCGTGAGCTTCAGGAAAACTTTAGACACCGTTCAGACACAAGCCATGATTCACTGGTTCAAATGTAGACTACGTATTTCCGTCCTCAGATCTGTGTCCCAAGGAAGGAGCTCATTCATGGGTTAGACTAGCTCACAGGTCTAGCAATAGATGTAAATGCTGAACAATGTGGAGACAGATCCGTAACAGCTACCTTTGAGAGAGAGGTAATTAGCAAACAGCAACAACAACCATATAAAAATTAATTTATAGAAAGGAAAGAAAGAAATTCAAAGCAAAGACAAATTATAGTGTTTAGTGGTTTCACACACTTTCAAACTTAGATCAAAGATAATTGCCAATGGTAAGAATGTTCAAAAGCCTGATGGTATGAAATGTAAGTTTTTAATAAATATACATGTTATGTTGATACGATTTTAAGTACAAATTACAAGCCAGGCACCAACAACATCATATTTCAGGATTTTATCAGTCCTGATAGTTTTTCTACAACTACAGAAGGTATAAAAAAATTGTAAGAGGACTAGGACATTGTCATTTGAAAACTTCAGGAACCAGAGTAGGGCAGACAATAAAGCCAGATGGTAGGTCTCATAATAAACTCTCAATAAGCAGAAGACATATGTACAAAGAACAGTAAAACATATCTAGTAGTTCATACTGGGAGAAAGTCACTAAAGGCTGGAGGATTTCTGATAGGCAAGTCAAAGGATGAGTTTTAGGATTTGGACCAAGAGAATTTGGACAGAATTCATTGGCAATTGCAATGAAAGAAGTCCACTTTACACTACTGGATGTCGCATGTAGATTTCTGAAACATGAGGGCAAAGATGAGCAATCGCTAAAGGATGGATATGGGGTTGTGCAGTAAAAAGCACAATGACTGGAACTGTGATTTCTTCCACCTATCATTCTTACCTTTATAAGTGTTTTTTTTGTTTTGTTTTGTTTTTCTCTCAGTACTGAAGATACTTAACCAAGGGCTTTCTGACATGGCTATACTCTCAGTTCTAGATTTTTTATTTTGAAGAAAGAGTCTCACTAAATCTGAAGGTTGCCTAGGCCAGGCCCTGGGGCTGTTCCTTCCACCTGCGCTTCCTCATGTGCTGTAATCACAGCTGTGTACCATTAGGCCTGGCTGAGCAAGCACTTCATTGAGGTCAGTTAATACACAAAATTAAATAGTGGTTTTGGGGAAATCGAATATAGACCTTGCTCTTCAGAAATATATGCTCTGGTAAAGAAGATATTCATAAAAATGCTAGCAGGATAACCATGCCAAATTAAGTATGTTTATGAGGTTCTGAGCCCAGAGAATCAAGCAATAATGTCTGCAGAGGCAAGTTGCTCAAACTATGGCAGCCAGGAAGCAGAGGGAGAAAAAAAATTCCTGGAAAGAAGAAGTCACCCTTTTGTGTCACCCCTTCGGTCACCCCTGAGATCAAGAGATTAACACACTGCTGAGTATGGCACCCCAGGATACAACTGCCTTCCAAAACAAAGGAGACTGGGGGAAAGTTTTCTATCTAGACCATTACACTAGGGGAAATAGATGAAAGACTCTCCAGTCAGGCTGTGCTTTGGTTAAGGTTTGTGTGTGTTCCCCAAACTTTCATGAGTTTTGGTTCCAAAGACAATAATATGAAGAACTGAAAATTAGGTCAATGAGAGTGCTGGCATCTAAGTGAGCTCGTGGGACCCTCAGTTTACACAGAGCCTGATCTTTACCTTCTCTGGCTTCCGGTCTCAAACCATACTCCAGATTTATGGTCTCATCTGTCATCTGGCCCACAAGAGAGCCAAGCCTCGTTGAGTAAAAGCCAGCACCATGGTCTTAAACTCCTGGAGCTATGAACTCAGAGTCTCTTTATAAAGTATCCAGCCTGACACCCCTGATATATTTTTGTTCAGGCAACAAGAAGCAGATTAATATAGTCAGAACCTGGAAGCACGGGACAAAGGTAAGTTGTTTAAAAAGGCTGTGTGTGTGTGTGTGTGTGTGTGTGTGTGTGTGTGTGTACACATTGATGAGAATACTTGCATTGATGTAGAGAAATCAGATTGTGAATGGTCTTATGAGGAATTTAGGCTTGATTATGAAGGCTTTGAAGGATTCTGAGCAGGGAAGTGATGAGGTAGATTAGCACTTGAGAAATTCCATTTTGGCTGAAACCTCTTCTGACAAGGGCTCCAAAGGCGGAAGCAGTCTTCATTTTGATTTAATTCAACACTTATCAGGCACTGTTTTTGAGCCAGACCTGTTTGTAGTTACTTTTAAAAGTCAATTTTCAGGGAAATTAAAAGAGGAATTGGGTTTGCTGACAGGAAACCTTTTCCATTTTGATAAGTTCTGTCTTGGGACACACAGAGAGAGGGAATCGAGTCAAATACAGGTTTTCATTTCTATCTGGCTCAAGTGTCACCCCACTCAGTTGATTCCAATAATCTCCTCAGGCTTGCATGGGTTAAAAAAGAAGAGGAAAAGCCAGCGAGGCCACTCCTCTACATTTTAGATGACTGCATTTCCAAGCTGCAGTAAGTCTAGAAAGAGTCAATAAAAGCATTACAGCTCTTCAGGACATTGGTCTGTAATTCACATGCGCAACTCTAAATTTTATAAGTGGATTTTATTTTATTCATGACTAGTGAAAGAATGACCACTTCAGACGCCAGGAATTACTGCTTCCAATTACTTAAGATGAAAACCCGTGCTTCACTTTGCACAATATTTTATTATTCCTTATAGGCAAGAAGAATATAAATTGGAAATTTTGTCCCTGTGTAGCTTGACTAGGTTAAATATATTCCAAACTACTCTTTATATCCTAAATTTAAAATATTTGTTTTCTAATGGTGTCAGTTAACTCGTTAAAAATTACTGCAGTAGTGACGATACTACAAAGCAAAAGGTTACAAAATTTCCAGAAATATTCTAGATGTTCATGTAGTATTTATTTTTACCACCAGGTGGCAGAATTTAGTTTTGAAACATTTTCCCAAAACAATAGTAGCCTGTAGTAGCAGCAACATATTCAAAATAATTTAATATGAGTGAAAAAATCACGTCTCAAACAAAAGAACCATCAAATAAATGGATTAGTGCTTTTCCTTTGTTCCAGCACCATCCATCTGTACAAGCTGTTGCTTCTTTTGAAATCAGCTGAAGATGAAATATGTATGATACACATTGGAGGCAGTGAGATAGGGGATGGGGCTACAAGTGCCTGTGTTTGGAAACAGATGGTTTGAAAATGAGTAAGGTAATTAATAATGGCGATATCTAGCCTGCATGGAGCAGCTGTCCCCTTCTCAGCTGATAAATTTCTTTCACTGTGTCGTTTACACTCCCAACACCTAGTCATGACGTCAAGAGCAGAGTGGGTACATCTTTTTGTTTTGTTTTACTATTCAGTTTTTAGGGGCTGTGTGTCGTTTTTACCTCCAGTCAGTTTTTACCTCCTGACACAATAGGCAACACTCCTGAGAGGTCAGTGCGTATGCAAGTGCAGTTTGTACCTATATAATAGAACAGAAACGGGCAGGCTACAAATATGTAAAACTACTGAGAGGGGAGGGAGATAAGGACACTTGGATATATTTGTTACAGAAATTCAAACCCGAACGAAAGTTTAAAAAATGTGTGTGACATAGTATTCAGCTGAGGTTGAAATGAGTTGTTCACCTAGGACTGGAACTAAAATTCAAACTACTGAGTTACTAGACGATGCTGGGGTGGCTTTCCAGACTGATGCTTTACCACTTCCTAGAATCCTGTCCTGCGACTACTTATTGTTTTCTAGGAAATGTTACACATTGGAATTTGTGAACATAACTTGGATATGTGTTAATCTAAGAAAAAGCTTGGTTTTTTAAAAATCCTTCTTACTGATTAATTTTCATTGAAGAAGAGTGTACCAACTTAGGAAACTAATTTTTAAAGGGCAAATTTAAAATGTGAGTATTTTGGGAAAATTTAGCTTAACATATGTGATATGGTGATATCTCTTCTTCTCAACAGCTCAACAACACTCCTCTTACAATGGCATTTCGAAAGAAGCAATATTCCCCACTAGCCAACCTATTTTTTACTTGCCTACTCTAGTGAATCTTGAGAAATGTCTCAGTAGTCAAGAACTAGTGTGTTAGTTCTTACTCCTTCTGGGAAAGTGATGTGTTGCTGTGTATAGTCATTTCTTACTCTATACCTTGAGAAATTGCAGACCCCTCTCCTTCTACACAATCACAACATTTTAGCCCCCACCAGTACATAAATCATACCAAAAACCTTTTGTTGAGCTTCTTATACATTCTACGACTGGAATTTATAATGAAAAAATTCACAAGGAATAAAATTTATTTCACACATTTTTCATTCCAGTGGCTTTCAAAAGAATCCTGGATAAAAAGTGTGAAATAGAAGTACTGAGTAAATTGGGCATGAGAAAAGGAGATCATTAGAGTTCTAGCCTCTTTTTTTCCATGGCTGTTCAACTTTCTACTTCAATTCTAGAGTCAATGCCTGCTAAATGGAAGAGTATAATATTGATGTCACACTTTAAATCTAAAACATCTCCCCCAAATCTCCTGTATTCAAAGGTGTTTGGACCATATGACATTTATTTACTCATTGGTGGAGGAATCCAGTTAGTTCACAGCTAACTGTGGTGTTGGAAGATAGTTCTGGTTAAAAAAAATGTAGATGAGTGAGGCCATGACCTGAAGGGTGTGCTCTGGTCCGCGGCTCTTTCCCTCTTCCCCTTTCATCTTCTTGGCTGAGATGGCACAAATACTCTCCCGACGCTGCATCTTCCTGCTTTACGTTTTCTACCCTGGAGTCAGCTAACCACAGACTAAACCTTCTGAAACCATAAGCCAAAATAAACCTCTCTTGGTTTACTTGGCAGGTGTTAGGTGTTTTGTGCCAGTGATACAATGTGACTAATGCATCAGATGAGTTCAAGTTCTTGGATTTATATTTGCTGTTGGGTGACTCAAGCTAGCTATTTTTCTCAGTTTTCATTTCCTCATCAGATTCACGAGGATAAACAATGACTCTGTTGCCAGATGGCTGGGCAGACTCGATGAGATGGTATCTGGGAAGCACTTAGTGCAATGCCTGGCCTTCTATCAGATGCTCAGGAAGGGCAAGATAGGATTAGCATTTATTGAGCAGCTTGTTTGAGGACCGGGATCTTTGCCAAGTAATTGTTCATATGCCATGTCATTATTTCTCTGAGACATCTTAGAGGTAAACTTTATTATTCTGATATTATAAGGAAGCTTGCCTAATTATGTGCAGCTCCTGAGATGAAGAGCCAGACTCAAAATTCATGTCTTGTCATTTGCAGCCCCGTTTTTCTTCTATACATTTTCAAGGAATACAATATTGTCTTAGAAGACAGGACTTTCACAAGGTCTTCGAGTTCTTTAGTCCAGTTATGCAACCCAGGGGTCAAGGTGGTGCTGCTGAAGCATGCCCTTGTCAGGTTCCTGCAGAGAAGAGAGAATACAGCCTTCTCCCTTGGGGTGAGGCAGTGAGCTTTATGCTCTTCTCCACTGAGAACATGTTGCAGCAGTCTGCAGAATAAGAAAGAAAGAATTGAGCTGATTTTTCTTTGTGCAATAATGAGATGGGTGGATTCACAAAGCTCATGGCACCCCAGATGTGGTGAAGCAATTGGCATAGTCATGTATAGTGAAGGGTTTCTCTGTGTCTGCTTCTTAGGATAGATCTCAGAGCAGACAAAAGCTTCAGCATGAAAGGCAAGACAGAAAGCACCAAATGCCAGGAGCCCGTCAAAGGACTTGGAAGCCTTGGAGATCAGTGCTTAGCTCTGCTTTTAGAAGCTGTTCTCTGAATGGAGGCCAGCGTTCTACTTGCATTTGCCTCTGGAGTCACATCGTAAGATGAAAGACAGATGTGTCGTCTACCATTAATGAACTTGGAGTCTGGCACTTGTATTAGTATGTTGCTTGATTGGAAATAGTATTGGGAATTGAAAGTCTAGTATGTAAATTATCACTTGGATTTATTTCAGCACTGTAAGTTCATCATCTATCATTCACATGCAAGTAGCAATCTGATAAAGTTCAGGTCCATCCACTGCAATGGGCTGGATGTTAGTCACTGCTTCACCTTGATTTCTTTCCTTTTTATTTTATCTGTTTCCCAACTCAGGTATCATCAACAAGAAATTTAATCCATGGGCAGGAAATTTGATTCTACCCTCCACATAATACCTTGTATATACTGTAGCATTACTATACAACAACATTCTTTGGAATTCTTTTAGCAAATATCTAAATTTTAAAAACATTTTTATATGCATAAATTGTTTGAAATCAACATATTTAGACATTTCCAGCTAAACAATGTTGCGAGATTCTGGTCTTCCAAATTTCAACTTTGCTCTTAATTATTTTCGTAGAATGGGGGCATTGCTGGTTAGTGTATGTTTTGGTTGTATGCATGGAGGTGTGTATGTTAAATAGTGTTCCTGAAGCAATAGATGCCCCAGTATTTCTGGAAAATGAAATTGTCTTAAGTATACAACACTGCGTATATCCAGATCCTAGCTTCTGCAATTCTGTTCTCCAAAGCAGCAATACTTCACCCAGACTTTTTATCTCAGGCTCCTCCTATGAATATTCTCCCAAATGAACTCATATACATTTTGTCTCAGCCCTGATTTTCCAAGCTAGAACTTGAACTGACACAATCTCCCATCCTCAATGCCACTTACGAGTCATGGAAGAACACTGCTGGGTTTCCCAATCTTGGAAGCCTTGACGCATTCTGAAAGTGCTGCTTTTGTCCACGAGGGTCAAAAACATCTGTCGACTCTCCCACTAGGACAATCCCGGCTTCATGAACTTCTCCTACCCTCCTAGATTATGTAGTACTTGGCTCACACTTTTCCTCTCAACCCCTTATTTGCTGTCAGCTTACCTCGCTATCACGCCGTCCTCGGTCTCCTTCTGTTAATCACATACAGCTGCATCTACTGCGGAACATTTCATGACCAGGGCTTCGTATTATTCAAAAACAAGTGTCAAATTCACCACATTGTTGATAACAACTTCACTTCCGGATGCCATTTTTTCCCTTGCTCCTTGTAGTACTTATTCCTCCTCCCCGTCCTGCTGCCCCTCTGCCTCCCGCACTGCAACCAACCTTTGGCGCCTTTTGACACATCCTCTTCATCAGAGTGTGGATTAACGTTTTCAGCAGTTCACTCTCTAATTGAAACCATCCAATAATATATCAAGACCTATGATGCATGGAGGAAAAGCGACATGTAATTCTTGTCTAAAAACATTTTACAACTCAGGAGATAAATTCCTGTGGATTTCCTCTTCAAAAAAAAGACAGTAACCTTTGCTTTATTTTAGTTCAGAGTTAATATGATCTTCTTTCCAGTTGTCCTGGTGGTAAACTATAAACTCCATCTCCAAATTTGGAAATACTTTGCCTCCTGTCTGTATATACTCTAATAGTTCTATTTCTCTGGAAATCCCTGACTGCCACATACTACTATGTTATATCAGTCAACCAAAATGATAAAACAAAGGTCTTTGGTACAATAACTTCTTACTATGAAATCATCAAGAAATATTTTTATTGTTGGTTCACTTAACATAAAATGGTCCTCATTCATAAAACCAGATTAAAACAGAAAAATCAAACTACAATATTGATAATTAAATACTTGGACAAATTCAATGTTTTGGTCTCATTGTAATAAAACGAGCTATTTCTTCTCACTAGTCATGGAATTATCAAGATAAGTAGATAGTTCCAAATGTGGCAGAGAATGATTTAAGTTAAAATATTCAGAGGGCCAAAATGTACAATGGGTATTGTGAAGTGAGGGGGAAATATGCAAAGGCGAAGGGGTCCTGCAGAGGGGATTCCGGGGGGTGGATAGAACGGAAAGGAAAAAATTGAAGATAAAAAAGAATGAAGCTTTTGTATGTGGGTGGAAGGGAGATTACAAGAAAGGGAAAAAATAAGAATCCAGGTATATCATGTACAGGTGCAAATTCTTAGTGCTGGATGTGATCATAAATTCCACTTAAATTATACTCATATATGCAAAAAAATTTAGTAAGAAAAAAATTAAAATATTCAAAAATTTGCATCTCTAGTTCTGTACATTCACTTCTCATCTATATTTAGTTTTTCAACAGATTGTAGGATTTCTCTTTTATTTTATGTGGTAAAAAAAATCAGAGTAACATTAGAACATAAAATAGAGTAAACATTGTCCACAGTCACCTTCAGAATAAGATAAAGACTTTCCAGCTCATAGGAAAACATGTCTCTGGTTCTATGTAATATGTTTCTCCACTTAAGAAGATAAAAGAACTCACTGTTTGTTTTTGTGGTTTTTGCTTTGTCTTTTTGATTTGAGTCTTTTTAAGTTTTTTGGCAAGCAGATCATAAATAACTCCAGCATAATCATGTTAATAAAGTAACTAATTGGAACCTGAGCAGATCTCAGTAGAGAAGAGGGCAAGAAATCAAGTAACAGTAGGAGGAGACCTAGGAGGACCACAAATGAATTGAAGTCTGCAGTGCCTGATTATTTTCCTAACGAGGTGTTTATGAAATTACCAGGGTCTCTTTATGGACCAACTAGCTGTTGTTCCTGAGAATTTGCACAAGATTGGACAGGATTCAGAAGATGGAAGAGGTGATTCTGCTTCTAACTTGGCTGGGAAGACTAGCCAGAGGCTATCACCAAAATGATTCAAAAGATCTTTAAGGGCCAATGGGAAATGGGGGATAGATAACCTGCTTATTTTCTTAAGTAATAAATACTAAAATGTCAATTTAATTTCTGAAAAGTAATAGTTATGATATAGTAAGGCAGAGATGCAGATTTTAATTTTTTTACAAAGTTTCTTAATTTGGATGATATCAGTTGTGAATATTGCAGGAATAGCATGTAGCATCTGCTAGTTCATCAAGCATAAATGGAAAGTGAAATCTGCTTCCCTTCCCCTACAGTGTAATTTCTAGACAATCTAGGGGAACAGGAGTGGAGGAGAGACCCCGCCCAGGAGACACGATGGCTCAGCCCCATCTGTAGACTTGGTATTCAAACACCTTGAGACTCACCCTTCATCCTGTTTCTTACAAGTCATCGCGACTTACACAATCTCTCCAAGATTCACTTTCTTCAGCTATACATTAAGGATGATAATAGTAACACCTAAGGGATGATAAAAGACTTAGCATAGTGCCTGTTGAATTAAGAATAGCACCAGGTAATTAAATAACTGATCAATCGGTGTGTCTGCCCAGGATATTGCGAGTTCTTCAAGAATAAAGAAAATAGATTTCTCTTCCATGAGACAGCTGTATGTAATAAACCTATCACAAAGTGCAGACCTGCTATTAATTCTATAGTTCATACTTAGTGTTCATATCGCACACTGAATAAGTTACCCGGGCAGGTAATTCAAGTAAATGGTGAAGAAAGAGTTGAGAGGTGGGTCAGAGACAGTGTAGAAGGGCTGGGAAGTGAAAGGATCCATCTCGGCAGACTGAAGGCAAACGCTAGTCAGTTCTCCACAGATCAAGACAAGGTTTAGTACGAACATAGATCTGAGCATTATTCTTGACAAAAGCACCTTCTCCTCTAGCCTCTTCTATGCTTCCTACTGGGATGGTAGGTGTTTACATGAAGAAACTGTAACATTCAAGTAGACAGATGTACTATGTTACTGTACATCTATTTTATGACCAAGGATTCAACACAAGGGCTGGAGCCACCTAAGGGCTTTTATCCCTTAGAAGAACTGAAGGAAAAATAAGAAAGCCATCTTTTCATTATTTCAGCAAAGTCTGTGGAAGTTTATTAGGCACTAGGTGCCGAGGATGCAAACATACATGAAACACTGTCCTCCCCCTGTGTTCTGCTCACTGAAAACTGCACTAGCAAACTTGTATTGTGAAGCTAGAGAGGAGACGCTGGAGTATACACAAAACGCTGTCGGAGCCCAGAGCATAAAAATCTCAGAATGGCAGACTCGACAGAGATGTTTGAGAGCATCAGGATACATAGCTAAGGAGAGCAAACAGATAAAGTGGTTACGAGCCTGAGCCTACACACAGCACCTACCTTTGCCCCTGGCTGGGTCTTTTCCATGTTCTGACCTGGCATTCTGAGCCATGTGCAGCTCCTATGAAAGCCACATCGTTCAGTCTTCATGGAGTTTGCTCCCTTCCAGGCTGAGGTGGTGTCAGGTTATGGGTTCTACTGGATAAGTGTCCTCACTGTGATACACAGGGTCATAAAAGGCTAATAGAGCAGCAGTATTTCTCTGTGTCCAATACCGTGTTCAAGCATCCTGACATTTTTTCTTTGGCTGGGACAATGGAGAGTAATTATGTTTCCTGAATCTAGAAATAAAAGAAGACCCAGAGGATTGAATTAGACCTCTTACCATGATGATGAAATCTGTCTAGTCACTAGAATCAACTTTGCTAGGAAGTGAGGATGGATATTAGCATATGTAGACAATTCAAAGAAACAAGAGCTCATGCCTGTTATGTATTTAAAAATATGGTGGAAAAATATATTAGAGCTGTAGTATATTTAACAATCATATGTACTGTGAACTAAAAATTTCAGCACTGGGGGAAAAAAATCCCATCATTTGTTAGAAAACCCGGTGGCCCATTTAGACCTATATTTCCCAGTCCATCAGTGATGATGGACAGGTTTTCATTTTTATTCAGAAGAACAAAAACACAGAAAATATCACAAAAATGAATGACTAGCAAATGAAATAACAGAATTAGGCACACACACACACACACACACACACACACACACACACACACACAGCCCCACAAGTCCCAAGTGAATATTATTACATTCAACAGACATAAATTACTCTGTCAATTTTATAAAAGTTTCTAAATGTTTACTTTTGGAACCCTTTCTTATTATATCCTGTGCCTGGAAAAGTAATGGATCATTGCAGACCTGAGGTGTACATTTTGAGCTGCACAGATTTAAACCCTGATGCACACATGTGTCTAACTGAGAAATGCCTGGTGTACAGAAGACAGCAGTGTAATGATGGGTCAGAGGTCAGAAGCCTCAGGTTCTGAATTAGTTCTCTCACTTAGTAAAAATTGCTAGTCCTCTTATTTTTTTGTCTGGGAAATTGTGAGATTTGTGCAAATGATTTTATCTATCTTTTCCAGCTATACAGTCTCATGTTTCTATACCTAATGATTTAGATATAAAGTCTTTGGAAAGAAAAATGGGCTAGATTAATATTAAGAAAGAGATCTTGGTAATTATGTTCTTATTGTTTTTCATGGATTCAGGTCATCCAAGAACCACACAAAATGATAGATGGATATAGAGATGTGGATTCTGTCTTCCGTGTTACTATCTTGGCCACCTACAGGTCCCTGGAAAGACAACATTAAACTTTAGAGATGCTAAATCTTCTATGGAAATTTTGCTCATAATGATGATGGTTGTCATATACATGAAGCTCTGTCATGCTGAGAACTGTGATTACTTGTCCCATATCTATTAAACACACACAAAAAGGACACAGATGTCAGCTTTACTGTCAAATAGTCACAAAGACACATTCTTCTCCATTTGGAGCAATCAGTGTCCCACGGTGCACTGGTTTACCTGGGAGGGTTCAGTAGTTTCCCTCTTCGGAACTGATTAGTAAGAAGGCACTTTTCTTTCCCAAAATGTTTGGTACCAGCTCATCTAAAAGCAGGACGATGAACAAGAGGGTTTCCTGCATTTGTGATCCAGTGTTGCTGTTATTATCTCGTTGCTTAAATTGAACCTAAAAAATTAGCTAATAATAATACTTAGTTTAAAGTTTCAGAAAATGATGAGATCAGGCAGCTGCTTCTCTGGTTTTGTTTTTATTTTATTTTGTTTTGTTGCTGTACCAGAGATCGAACTCAGGACCTTGCACTTACCAGGTAGGTACCTGGTGCCACTGACCTACATCCTTGGCCTACAACTGCTTTTCTGGATCACTGAATATTTTGCCCAAAGGGAGAAATTAATTCAACTCAGCCTTTCTTAATAGTGATACATTACCTGGAGTTATCTCAGTGGTTCCAGCGCTTGTCTTGCAAGCGCAAGGGCCCGGGTTGGATTCCCTGGCAGCCACATACCATACTGGGTGTGGAGACTCACGCCCAGCAGCAATCAATACCACACACCACAATGCCAGGCGCGGTGGCTCCACACCTGTAATCCCAGCACTTGGGAGGCAGAGGCAGAAGGATTGCTGCGATGTGAGTTGGAGGCTGAGTTCAGGGCCAGCCTGAACTACAAAGCGAGACCCTGTCTCAAAAAAAAAAAAAAAATAGTGATACATTACAGATACAAGGGCCCAGAGAGGAAAATAACTATATCTGCTCACTCAAAGAGCTGTAAAATGATTGGCTAAATATTCCATGTTAACTAAACTGTCTATCCTACCTAAAATATCCATCATATTAGGTTCTTACCAGAAGCAACAAAGCAGCTGCCTTTGCTTGTACAAAATAAAAATATCCGAGGTAAGCGCTTCAGAGAGATCAAGAAGATTGTGGGAGCTCAACAAGTTTCCAGGCTGCATGACCACTCAGAATTGGTCTCCAATTACTGGCTTTGTACTTGAGCCTGGGGTGTATGGATTTCTAGCTGACAGGCTTAGATTTAAGTATGTTCTAAAACTCATCCAATTCAACAGACTGTATTCTCTCATGCCTATTAACAGCAATCCACCATATTGAAGAATAAGAGTCATCACACTCCAGAATTTCCAATTTAGTGGAAGAGAAAGAGGCACAGAGACAGACCACATGACGCAGGTCAGAGCAGTGCTAACAGGTGCCTAAGTGAGCCAAGAGAACTGACTCAGTATACTGAAAGCTTCTTCAAGGCGGGAGCTTAAAAATTGTAAAAGCCTTTTAAAATATTTCATACAAAGTTAATATACTTTTAATTTCTTTTCTTATCCAAGTAATACAGGAAAAATAAAATGAAAATCACAGTCTCACCACTTGAAGAAATTAATTTTCATGGCAAGAGTTTTACCTGTGTGGCCAGGAGTACCCGCCAGAGAAACCCCATCATTTGTGTGTGCTCCTCAGTTCCACCCTCCCAATCACTACATAATTATCATTTTCCTACGTCATTAGCTATTTCTGTGTCATAGACACGGCCTGTGATTTTCATGTTTCCTTTTTCTCTGATACGGACTCTAGCTGCTTAGAGTTTAACAGGAGCAGTATTCTGATACTATATCTTTACTCCTTTAGAAGAGATACTTCTCCATAA
>PVIR01034756.1:0-16974 GCA_004026965.1 Petromus typicus | reverse complement strand
GGGCTGGTTTGGTAAGAGAGATGTGGCTATAAGCTTTGATACTGAAGAAGACAAGGTTCTTCATGACATGGAGGAGATGCCCATGAGTGTGGCTGACCTTATTTAATTTCCAGGATGAGTAAGTTTTGAGTGCAGTACTTGCTGTTGCCACATAGGTGATCACAATGTGCATTGTACTTCTCTGGAAATTTTTGAATGCTGTCTTAATGCTCATAATGGATCAGAAATACAGATTCTGAGAGCAAAGTGACATTACTCATGAGTTCCTATGAAGAGAGTCATTGGTTTTATCTTTTTTAAAAAGAGACTGTTAGGCTGGACATAAAAGTTAGGGTCAATAAAACCTTTCTTACAAATCTTTTTCCCAGCTCAGTAGAAAGGTTGGTAGTAGGTGTTTTCTATCATTTAATAATGTACTTGTAAATTAAGAGATCTGAGTGTTGTATAAAATCAACTACAATTATTAAACTACCATATCTGCTTCACTATATACTAGATTTTTTAAAGAAAACATTTGAATGCATTTTTTGGTATTACATTTATTCAACAAAGTATTTCATTATTACTAATGATGAACTGGACCCTGTTGCTAAAATCTAACAAGCAATCATATCCTAGATAAGGCCATCACACATGTCTGAATGAAGTTTAAATGTTAGATAGATTATATATACATTTTTAAAAAGAATGTTAGGGCTGGGGATTTAACTCAGTGGTTCTGGTGCCTGCCTTGCAAGTCCAAGGGCCCTGGTAACCACATACAACAATGCCAGGCATGAACCACATACCACAGTGGCAGACATGGTGGCTCACACCTGTAATCCCAGCACTAAGGAGGCAGAAGCAGGAGGATTGCTTCGAGTTCAAGGCCGAGATCAGGGCCATCCTGAACTACAAAAGCAAGACTCTATCTCAAAAAAAAGAAAAAAATTAATTCATTTGAAAAGTAAAAAATATTTAAAACCTTATTTTAAACTACCTGTTTTTAAGAAAATTTAATTATCAAATGCTAAAGAGACAATATATCATGTATGAACTAGAAAGACTCTCTTACAGTTGCGCTGAGTTATAGGAAATGCTGGGCTCTTTTGCTTAGAATACAATTAAACTTGTATAGAATGAGCAGTAGCACATAATATTATTGCAACAAAATATGGGTTTAGCAGAATTATTAATAGACCAATAATGTTGTTGAACTTTAGAATTTGATATCAAGATTGCCTAGCTATCAGAATTTTACAGCTGCCTGAATAACAAGTCATATATCAAAAATATTGTGAAAATTTAAAGATGTGCCACTAACCATTAATAAGGTCCTTGTTATTTAATTTAGGTAAGTATTTGTTTTCACGGTGACTGAGATGGATGCTAAAAATATTTAGTGGATAATAGGCCTCCTGTCAGAACTCATCAGATATTCTTTGAACCTATGAATTTTCTGTTCCTATCCCTTCCTCCCAGGATGATTAATTGAAAACCATTCAGCTGAAATATTGTTGCTCCTCTTCTCCGTATCACTGCTTTATACACATGATTTGATCCACACAGGGGAGAAATATTCCCTGTGTATACTATTTCAAAGGTGAAGCATGTAATGAATTGAGTCCATATATTGAAAAGCTAATTAATCAACTGAACAATCCTGTCTATCGTAGCAAACGTATAATGGAGGCTTTTTAAGATCATCTCAAGATTTATATTCGTGCATTGTCTGATCCAACAGCTTATAGAATGCATAGAACTCCTGCAGATCGATACAACAATTTACAGACCTGTCAGAGTGTATGAAGGAAACCTACTTCCATTATTAAACCATTCTTAAAGGAAGATCTTTTAAATTTAAATAACAAGATCCTAGAAAAAAGCAAGACGGTAAAGTTGTCTTGTTAAAGATTTAATGACAAATTCCTATCAGTATAATACAAGACAGACAATTCTTTGCATGAAGTTGTGCATATTAACACAATTTAATTCCTTTTTAAATTTCCTTTCCCTCCCATTTCTTCCCACTCTTTCCATCTCTTGATTCCCTTCTTCCTTGAGAAAAGACTATCTCCCTTCTTTCAATTTTATATCTTTTATTTTACTTTTTATTTATACTTTAGGTTCCTCATATAAGAGAAATCACACAATATTAAACTTGTCTAATTTATTTCATTTAATATTACGATCTCAGTGTGTGTCCATTTTTATATTAATAAATGATTTAAATTTCTTAAAAATATATACTACATATATGATAGAAAATAAAAATATAGTTTAAATAGCAATTATACATTGAAATCTATCTCTATTTTTACAATAAGAACAATCATTTGAAATTTAGTAACTTTTTATATAAGGAGAATAAGTTTGACTTAGAAATGTTGTAGCAGATGTGGGAAGAAACAGATACAAGCTTTTCCTTTTCACTAAGCATACGTAATAACTGATGAAGCTCCCCAAGTGCCCTGCTGTCTTTGTGAATGATTCTTCTGCATCGCTGTTACTACGTATCATAAAGTATGTTTCCTCTGTTGGAAGAATTCAACCGCAAAATGTACAATAGGTTTATGGGTGTTTTGTATTGTTGGTATTCTTCCTTATCCTGTTTTTTTGTTTATTTGTTTATTTTTGTTTTTGTTTTTGTTGTTTGTTTTTTCACTGAAGGGAAATATTTTATGAAAAGCAAAAGATCTCTTCTCCAAGGATATAGGATAATCTCTCTCATTTTCTTCTCAGTTGTGATTTAACCCAAAGACATACATGATCGAACTACAGTTGCTTTTCTTTGGCATAAGAGTCTCTAATTTCTTGGTTACTTATAAAAATTCTTTTGACATGTCATGCAGTATAATTAACTTTTCTAACAAGAATGCAATGTAATAATAGTAAGGAGAGAGAATTGAAGACTAGCTTGAGCTTTCAAAAATCAGCTAGAGGGAAAAAATCCTAACTTGCATGAGCAGCAATCTTGCAGCCAAATAAAGAAACCTACGACCATAAGAGAAGAAAACAAACATTGTTTGCAATGAGGTTTCCACCCAGGCTCATAATGACTAGTGACCTTTGGAGGTTTCAATGACACAAACAGCCTGCTGCAGCACATGTACCACCCAAAGGTCACCACTGCTGGCCCAGCACACGCAGGCACAGTGACAGCATTAGACTTCATAACCCACTTACCACCCAAAACAGAACTTTCAAGTCACTTTCTTTTGCTTGTTTAATTAATTAACTAATTACAATTTTTAAAGTTAACATAAAATGCCACTCTTTTGCTATAAATAATGATCACATTCATTACAGAAAGTTTGTACTAGTATATAATATATATTAATTCTTTTTCCCATTCATCTCTGCACTTTTCAACCTTTCTTTCCCTGTCTATTTACAAAAGCTGTCTCCCTAGTTTCTTTCTATGGTCTCTTTTTTCTTTCTATTCCCTGCCCCCATTTGCCCTTATTCCCTTTTACATTTTAACATAGTTCATTTCAGTTTCTGCAAAAATATACTTACAGTCTTCTTTGCTTATTCTAATTCCCTTTGAAAGCTGACAATATTGATGAATATTTTCAATATCTTTCTTTTCAGATTCCTACAAGGATTTTCCCCAATGATTTTATCTACTCCGATGATTTACAATTTCTTTCTGAATATTAAAAAACTATTTTCAGTTTTAAAAATTTCTAAGCCTGGGTATCTTTCAGTCAGAGTGTCTTACAGACATGTCAGATTTGTTAAGGAGGCATTAATCCTTTTAACTTCCTCAACCAACAAAATATATTTTGTTAATTCTGTCTACTGAATATTTCACACTTCTGTTTCTTTTCCCTTTTCTACTAACACTGCCTCACCCCAGCCATCTGTCTTAGTTACCTTCCTTATGAGTGAGGAATAATTATTTTGGCTCAGATTTTAGAGTTTCAGTCCATAGGCAAGTGGTTCCTGGGGGCGGGGAGGAGGGGGTAGGAAAGAGGGATAGCAGAGAGAAGCACTCATAGTAAGGACGCAGTGGGAAGTAGAGAGAGTGGAGGAAACGGCAGGGAAGAGAGAGATCCTCCATGTCATGCCCCTGGGGGCCCAGGCCTCTGACAGTTCCACCTCCCAACAGCAAGTCAGCCATGTTGTCTTGCTTTTTTGGTACAGGAGATGGAGCTCAGCACTGTGCCTCCAGGTTAAGTCCCGGACCACAAGACAGCAATGCACTCATGAGCGGACTAATGATTTTCATAGCTCAATGACCTAACTACTCCCCCAGATGCCTGTCTAGGGGAGACATTTGTATATGAGCCAGAACTTCATCCATTGTTGTCTTTCATCAGACAGAAGCATTTGTGAACTGAGATACCACTACATATGCATATTTATATAAAGTATATTTAAAATGTATATTATAAATTCCTAAAGTATAAAAACATACACACGTGTTGCCTTCATGTAATGGTTGCCAGTTACAAAAATGGTTGCTAGTTACAAAAAGTCTTTTTTGTAAAGTTCTATAAAAGAATCCCCTTCTCCACAGGTATATTTGAAAGCTAGCTGCTTTATTTTACCAGGCCTGAACTTTTATCCTTTCAAAATGATGAAGATATCATAACATAATGTCATTTCAGTAAGATATTTATTTAAACTTTTAAAATCAGGGTAATATAAGAAATGCGTTCAACTTCTAAATTTAAGAAAATATCAGTATAAATTGAGTCATTCTTCCACTGGAATTCAAGTAAATGTTTTAAATTTATTCTATATGGAAAGATTTAAGAAAGAGTCATACCCTCATGGTTAAATACTGGCCTTTACATTTAACTAGTATAATACACACACACACACACACACACACACACACACACACGTGTGTGTATTATATATTAATATATATGTATGTATACATATTATATATTAATACATATATAATATATGTATGTGTACATATTATATATATATGTATTATATATATATATATGAATTTTATAATTACTACATTTTAAGCAAAAGTACCTGACATTTGCTATGCAAAGTCTGATTTTGGTATAAAGCATTGGTTATCACCTGGAAACTTGTTCGAAAGGTGAACCTTGGTTCCCCATTGCTGTTCTATCAGACGTATTTTCCTAGATCTGCATGTTCATTAAATTTGAGAACTTATGATCTAAGTAATAATGTTGAACCTTTTATCTCTGATGATTTGGAGAGTGTCGAGCTTTAAGGTTTAAGTCTTTAGGGCTTATACATTACAAGTAGAGATAAAAAATTGTAAGCTTTTAAAAGTAGAAACATGCAGTAGGGAAAAATAAAGTAGCAAGCAAGGTTTTGCCTCTTTCAATTGTGTCATATGTTATATGTCATTGTGGTTTATAATTACATCATGAGAGAGCTTTTTATTGAAATAAAAATTATGTTGTCCAAAGCCCCAAAATGGAGAATATATCTGAGTTACTATAAAGATATCAGAAACCCAACTTGATTGAAATATGAAAATGTTATAAGAAAAAAATAGGTCCTATACACACAGGCTTATCCATGTAGATGACAGAATAACTTGAAAATAGATAAAGATTTAAGATAAAAATAAGAGAGAGTGAATGGAAGATTTTGTGATCTATGATGGAAAACTTCTAAAATGCAGCTTTGGACACTTACGTAGCGATAAGTAGAACAATGGAGACATTAAGAGAATATTTAAATCATGTTAGTAGGAAAAAAATGTCTGAAATTAAGACAGGAAGATGGATATAGGAGAAAATTTTAATTTGTATGTGACAAATTAGAAACAAATAAAGCTTCACTTTCCCCTGAGAAGAACTTAAATATTTCCAAGGAAGGAGTAGATCTATGGCATGTTTTGGATAGCACCAGATTGAAAGCACAGGAGAAATAAAGCGCACGATGTTTACTATGTTTATGTGAGCCATCTCGGGAAAATGCAATGTGCAGTGAAATGTAAGACTAAAACTCAAAGGAGAATTAGACCTGAAATTACAGGGTTTTACAGCTACTAGAATTCTTGCAATAGATAAAAGCCATGGTTGACTGCCTTCTGTAAGAGCATGTTAACAGACAAACTAAAGTTAGAAATGTGAAGAGTACCACGAAAATAAACCGGAACTAAAATGATAGGAAGGAGAAAGACACTAACATTCTGTCAATAACCTTCACTTGTTCAAAAAGAGTAATTCAAATGAAAAAGTACTGGGGGATGTTTCATTTTGTATTTTCTTCTGTATGTTAGAAAGTCAGCTTACTCAGGAATGAATAAGGATTGAAGTTGTGGAGCTCATCTGCTGAGTTTAATGATGAGAGCGAGACAGAAAATACATTTAGTAAGTGGCTGCATGTAGAACTTTCTAAAATTTGATTGCAGATTTTTTTTTTTTTAAATCAGAATCCTGCAGCTGGTTACCTGTTGAGTATGCCCAATTCTTGATGCCCACCCACAGTTAGACAGAGCCTTATGAAGCTAGGGAGTTTTCTATTTTCATTTTGCTTTTGCAGAAAAATCAGTGATCAGGATTTGACACCAACCAACATGGTTTTTTAAAAATATAAAACTGTCATGTCTAATGCAAATAGTTCAACTAATCATCGTCATTCTTTGGATACCAGACCACACTTGTCAGGCCATCCACTTTACAAAAGAAGTTTTAATTATGTGACATTTATTAAAAACACTTTCAGATAATGTCTGTTTTCCAACATTTTAATCAGTCTATGGAACTCTAGTAAGTACATTTTCTGCCATTATCTTTCTCTCCACAAAAGTGAGATTTTTTTAATGAGAGGTTATATTTAGCTGACATTAAATTTCTGTAAAGTTTCATGTTATATTCATAACTTTGTTTTTCTATCTTTGAGAATATAATCCAACAATTTCTTTAACAATATAAAAAGAATATCTTATTAGATCCTGCAGTGCTATCTTTTCCTATTTCAACAGGTCAAAATACATAAAAAAATTTTATGTTAAAATTGTTTGAGGAATAAACAACTGATAAAGCCAAATTTTTTCCAGAATATTTCCTAAATAAAACAAAACTACATTATTGTATGAATTATGGCAAATTTAAATGAGTAAAATCATTTATTTCTCATGATGTATTGTGCCAAAATAATGTATTAGATCTTTTCTCACTATTAATCCTGCAAAAAATATTACTCACTTTTCTAATTCCCTAGGGATATTTTTCATTTACTGAAGATATGACTTCCCAAGTACAGAAATACTTGATGACAGATAATATAAAATAGAGAAGCAAAGCAGGACCCTCTATGGCAAATTATCTTTCTCTGTCTGTCTATCAACTATCTATCATATCTTCCCTACTTTATGGAGCACGATCAAATCACAAACCTGACATAACTATAATCCCAGTTCTTCTTCTAAATTCCCACCAGAGGGATGATCTCCACAGACCTCCTTCTTATGGATATCATACAGGATATGTGTCACATTTCCTGAATTACCTACACTGGCTTATAACTCTGGTGGTATTAAAAAATTAGGTATATGAGCATTCAAGAATTTTTGTGTTTTCAGGCTAAGTATAATATATGTATAAAAATCTGAAAATTCCTGGATTTACACAAAAACCTGTGTCTTAAATTCCTGATTGGGTCTGATAATTTGGACCAGACAAGATGCACTTGACTTACTTTTCTTCTTATTTATATCCAGTTATTAGTAAGGAGACTCAAGGAGAATCTCACTTTGATACTGAAGAATCTTCTAGGTAAATGAATATCTTATTTCTTTTATGTAATTAAAAGAGCTACATGGTTTCTTTGAACATCTTAATACCTATTCCTGTTACATTGACCTCTTTGATTTTTCTTCAGGTGGTTTACTTTTAGTCTCAGGATTTTTTGTTTGTTTGTTTGTTTTAGTTTAGGCTTTTTTTTTTTTCTGAGACAGGGTCTCATTTTGTAGTTCAGGCTATCCTGCACTCAGCCTTGAACTCACAGTAGTCCTCATGCCTCTGTTTCCCAAGTGCTAGGTTACAGGCATGAGCCACCAAGCCCTGGCAGTCTGGTATATGATACTAATTGCTGGTGGGCATGAGTCTCCATGCCCACCATTGTTGTACATGGTTAACGAGGACTGCGGCCTTTGTGCTTGCAAGGCAGGAGCTGGAACCAATGAGCTCAATCCCAGCCCTTGTCTCAGTTTTAACTGAATATACTTCATCTCTTCTTTGCTTAGTCCTAATATTTTCTGAAATGATATCAATTCACTTGATTTTACCGCTCATTTGTCAGTAATATTTGAATGATACTACCTTATTTTTCTATTGCTCAGATAAAATATCTGACACAAATTAAAAGAGGAGAGGTTTATCTTAACTGACAATTAATAGAGGCTTCAGTTCATAATAGGTTGGTTCCAAGGCAAGACACTATGGTGCAAGGGCATGGCAGAGAAGAAACAGTCCACAGCAAGGTAGAAAGGAGGCAGGGAAGCAGCAAGCAGCAGCAGCAAGCCTGCAGTGGCCGCAGGCTTATCTTCTGTCTGCCCTTTTACACACTATCCAGGCTACAACCCTATTCGTCAATGGTATTCATCTGTGGTGAGACTTGCATTCTCCACACCCAAAACTAAACTAAACCACCTCAGCTATCACACACTCTAACCTAGCGTCATATACCCATCATTCATATCTCCAAACCCCCACCCAGGAGTACACGAGACTGGTGAAATCTAGAAACAAATCACAACAGTCACTACTAATGACATTTCACATATGCATCTTTTAAACTGATCCATTTCTTTTGTACAACCACAAACAGGGTTAGGCCAGATTTTCTGTCATAGTCATTAATATGCTTATTAACATTTTATCACTTGGTCTTGAAAGAATTAGCTCATATTGTTGGACTATATCCTCCCAGAGGCCAGGGAACTGGTTGTTTTTATTTTTATACAGAAAGTTCACTTGTTTTGCTATATTCCACTCCACTTTTCTGGTGTACAGCTCAGAAGAAATTTGTTAATATTTAATAAATGGCGAAATGCTTTATAAGTAAGATAAAGGAAGCTTTTTTTCTACCTTGTGTTTATACTTAGTTAGAAATTAACAAGTCTGAAGAATTGTGAGAGTATTTCCATTCATTTGGCTTTTAAAAATTTAACTTAAGTGGGTAAAAGTTTACTGTTTTAATGTAGTGTATACTTTTGCTGCACTGCCATGTATTTTAAATGAGTCAGAAAATTTGTGAGTAACTTACTATTGATGTTAACTATAATATCTGTCTTCTAAAGACCATAAAACATTTAATTTGTATTCATGGTCATTAACTATGTTGCTATGAAAAGTAATTTTTATAAGGTGTTTCTATATATTTCTTTTAAAATATGACTTAACAAGGCAAATGGTTTTTTATAACAGTAATAATTTATGTGATTAGATGCTTTTTTATGCCAGGTCATGAAATTAATTTTCATCTTAATTAGTGCCCACAGCAATGATTTTATTAATAATCCATTTAGCTAATTGTGTTTTGCTAAGTTAGTTATATTATATTTTGGGTACCACTCATATGCCAAGGTCAGTGTGTGTCCTAGTCAGTATCCAATAACTAATATATAGTGAAAAAAATAGCTTCTCTTTGCAAATGCTGGGTTACCTTACACTTGGATTTCCCTTGTTGCACAATATTGTCCTTGTGGGTCTAAGTTTCAGGTCATTTTTTCCATGACTGAAGGGTTTATTAGGTCAGGACAGCTTAACATAGACTGACCAAATTGACAGTACACTAATATATGAAGCTCCTTGGATTCCATTTTAATGACAGTTACAACTATCTAGATTACAGGTCACTTGTCTCATATCAATGTATTCCTGACTCATTGGAAAGAATTTATTAGGAAACCAATAATGTAAGAAAAGCAATGTGATGGAAGATACAGAATATTTCATACAAATCTCCTTAATTCTTCAAATAATATAAATATATTAAGTACCATTTTATAGTTTAGATCAACTATGCAGTTATAAAAATTCAAAGATTCTAGTCTTTATCCTTGCAGAACATTTTTAAAGCATCCCTCATTTAATATCCTGTGTCATGGCTCTGTAACTTCATATCTGTGTTGTAAATGAAAGAACTGATACTTTTATATCTTTTGGCATAGGCTAGATGGCTAATCTATTCATCCATTTTATTTGCTTATCTTTGAAAAAATCATAATATGTACGTAATTGATTTAATTATTTATATTTTCATTTTATTTCATTTGTGACGGCAAGGTACTAAAAACTTATGGTTTCAAGAACTTATAGAATTTTTTTGTTTTATTTATCCCATCTTGGTGATTAAACTCAGAAAATTTGCTCTTTATTATGATTTCTAGGAATCTGTGGAAAATGGTATAGGACTTTTGATTCAGAGGTATGAAATGTAAAGTAGTCTAAAATATGGAAAAATAATAGCAGGAAGGATAGATAGGCTATTTCTAGAGGAAATGTCAAGTTCAGTTTTTCCATGCATTTGAGGAACTTCATTTTTCCTTTTAATTTTTGATTACCTAAAGAACTATCACTTATTTTGTTGACAATACAGAAATATAAAAATTGATAAACTAAAATACAACTTTGGACTATTGCTTTTAGATTCACCATCACAAAAACTTAGAAGTATTTGTTATAATCATAAAATAAGAAAAATTTATACAGAGTATCAAAAGTTCCTCTTCAGCATCAAAGAACTCAAGTTGCAAGGAACCTATTGAGACAGAACATACAAGAGAACTTGCATCAATGACAATGGGAATCTAACTGAAGCACTCGCACAAAAGCACAGTTAAAAGCTTTCACTGAAAAGAAAGAGAAAAATGGTGAAGAGGCCTTTAGCTTGAGGGTAATAAAAACTGAAGAGGGCGTAACACTAACATAAAGGGTCAATATCGCATGTTAACACAAGGCAAGTTGGTAATGGGATGGGCTAGTGATGGTAACTTTTCCTTAGGTCATAAATATGATTTTTTTTTTTTTTTAGATTTTCCCCTTATGTTCTATGGGATTTTCTCAGTGTAAAACCTGGACCACATTCTTTTGTCCTTAGAGACATCATGACCCCTCCCAGCACACACACACACACACACACACACACACACACACACACAACACCATTGACATGTACCTGGCATCTGCAGCAAGAAGAGGCAGATTAGGGGAGTGGCATTCTTGACCTTTTCAGTAAAGATGGGTAGAGAAAAGGACATATGTTCACCATTCATGGGTTAGAAGTCAGAGATTAAGGCCTGAAAATGTCCCATTCCTTTGTCTTCACTGAGGTTCTTGTCCTATTTCCCTATCACAGGAATCAATGCTAAACTGGAGAGAAATATGTATCCAGAGTCACAACTATGATCAGCTTACTTAGATATGCTGGAGCCATTAACTGGTAAAATTAGTTCTTACACATGGAGGGTGGTTTTGATGAACTCCTGGAGGCTGAGTCTGAATGAGTCTTATAATGAGAAATTCCTAAAAGCGGTATTATTCCTGGGGAAAATAGGGGCTGGCGTACAACTTTGTGTGCTTTGCCTTCCCAAAACTCATCAGATTCTCATGGTGACTATTTGAGAACAGTCTTTCTTCTGGCTGAGGGAGGCTATTAGGCTCATGTGAAATATTCCCAGACTTTTCTTATGACCTGGTGGAGGGTCACTTGAGGACTCATGGCTGCTGTGTGACTTGTCCCAGGGATGCTGGGACTCGAGGCACAAGTGGCCTGTGCAGATGTGTGGGCCACAGTCTTCTCTGTGTTCCCTTCCTTCTGATTACTTTGTGCAGCAAAAAATGTTCCGTGCAGGTTTACAGCATGTTTTTTGTACTCTGCTTAGGATGTTTACTTGTACTGAGGTAATCTTCCCTCTTCTCTTCCCAAGGCCAGCTATTATGGTCACCATTTCCACATGTGCACTGTATAAGCCTGTGCTATTCTGATAAACTTTGCTGTCAGCCATCAGCTGGTAGTCCTATCAGTCATTATCTGGTTGTCATGACATCATCCACGACAATCAGCCATCAGCTGACAGTCGGCTGTCAGTCATCAGCCGGTAGAACCATTATCTGTCCATGATCATCCTCCTGCTCTCTTTCCCCATTGAGGGAAGAAAACAATTGAAGGCTAATGTCAGGGGAAAACTTACTTCTCTTTCTGTGGATTCAATACTTATCTCAGCAAGGAGAAAGGCAACTCTTCCTATTTTAGCTCCTTATAGCCTTTTTGATTCAACTAAAAGAAGAAAAACATTAACAGGAAATGGAATAGGAATGCTGAAGCCAGAGACCCCCATTGACTTACATATGAAATTTATTTACCAAAAGACTTTCTCTGGAATAAATTTTAACAGAAATTCTCCTAAAGAAAGAAAATAAAATGGATTAGAAATTCAAAATACACAAAAAAGTTGGGCATGGTGGTACATGACTATAATTCTAGTGTTCTGGAACCTGAAGCAGGAGGATTACCATGAGTTCTGTGCCACCCTGGGTTCATAGTAAGTTCAGGCCAACCTGAGTTACATGGTGAAACTCTGTCTCAAATTTAAAAAAAAATCACACAGAAAGTAAAATTGAGTGTTAAAAAAGGTAAAGTAGTTTAAATTTCTTGTTTTTAACATTATAATATTAATAGTTTAATATTATACTAAGATATACTAATTATTATTCAAAAATTGTTTACTGATGTAAGCATTATTATTTTCAACTCATGTAAGTAGAACATGTGCATGACTCTTTCCCCCAGAGTGAATTTTGTTGTCATTTCCTCTGGAGGCTGCCAAGTTTTTCTGTGTGTACTTTACACTTACTGCATTACCTATATATAAGGTGCTAAGAATAGTTTTGAAGATTTTGCTGCACTTTCTTTAAATAGTAGTTGTTTCATGTGCATTTTTACATAATTTTGAACATCATCTAACTCAGATGCTTGCAAAGTTATAGAACAATTTTTATATTACAGAATCTAATCTTAAATATAAAATCTAACTCTGCTGAAAATAGTTCACATGATTTTGGACAGATTCCCAAATGACATAATTTAGAATTATCTTTTAGTGGTCTTAGACTGGTTCTGAAAGATACACAGAGAAAATGAGTTCTCAGTCCCTATGACAAATTGAGTTGGTTTGTCTTCTCATCACATCTTCTGTGTGACCATGTAGTAACCAATGGTGAGGCACAAATCCTTACTCTTCTGGAGTGCCACTGGCTACTCTCCAAATGGCCCATTCATAGGAAATGAACTGTGCAAACATTTTGAAACTTACACCAGATACATTAGAATCTCTATCCAGAGGTGCTATATTTTGATTAGTTTTATATCCCACAAGATTTCTGGACCAGAGACAAGTGTGTTTCTTAACCAGAACTCAGTGGCAGCTTGAGTTTGATATCGAGGTTGCTTTGTGTTGCCCCAAGTCTCAGACAGATATTACCGAGAGCTAAGCTGCATGCTTTACATAGTCGGTCTGTGCACAAATGAGGCATTTGAAGCTTAGGAAAATTCCACTTTTTAAATGAACTGTAAGTTGTCCATCTTAATTTTGATCCAAATAACATTACCAATTTATTTGCTCTCAATACTTTGTCTTTTCCTATGTGGAAATACTTGAAAATATAGTTTGGAACAAATATTGCAAAGGCCTATGGTTATACCTAGAAATTCAAGAGACACATGCAGAACTGTCTCCGAATAGCACAGAATAAGACAAAGAACACGTGTTTACATTCAGGCTATTCATGTGTGCATCCAGGCTTACAACACTTGCAGTGAGATTACTCCTCTGATAAGAATGTACTGTTTACCTTGGATCCTCACCTCCAAAACTGCTCATCTCAGGAAAAATATGTAACACCCATAAATGCCTTCTAGACAGATGGCTTTGCTTGTGCCAACTTTTTTTTTTTTTTACACTACTACCCAATGCCTGCAATTAGGCGGCACTACAGCAGAATATGCAGGTAAAGTTCTTAATGGATTTTACAAGATCCCCAATAGAGTTTCTTTACCTTTCTTTACTAATGGAAACTTTGCATCTAGTATAAGATTATGAAGAAGAAGAAGGCTCATATTTTGTTAGACGTGTACCTCATAGTATACCTTTCACAAACGACTGACTGTCAATGTTTATATTGCAAATCCAATTTCTTGCTAGATCACCTGTTCTCTTAGAACAGGTTTCCCAGTTTTGAATTTTAAAAGGGTTGGGGACATAGCTCAGTGGTACCTTCAGTTTTGAACGTCAATCTTTTGGTGCCGTTTTACACAAAATGGAATTATAGAAACCCCACAGGAAATTCAGCCTACATCAGAATTTCATTCTAAAACTAAAATTTTCTCATAAATTAGCATTTCAAAAATGTAATAAACAGTTTTCTCAGTATATGATTATGACAGTATTTATGAGTAATATTTATCATAAAAAAGCCAGCAAGTGACTTGCTAGTAACAAATGATTATTCAGCTAATCCTAAAACAAGAAATTTCTCAAGGTGTGTCACAAGCTGGACTGTCTGTGTACATTTCTCCTATATTGAAAAAATGAAGAACAGCCTCATTTAGAGGGAAAACAGAAGAGAGAAGTCAAAAGTTATAATTTTTTTTAAATCTCTAAAAATATAACAAATATTCCCACTTCATATTTGAACAAATTTCTACATACCACCTGTTTCCATGTATTTCCTATAGATCCTATTTTACCTTATCTATGAAGCATTCTTTCTCAGGACTATGTTAAGTCATGCTTATTGATACTATAATTTCATGCATAAATTCTACAGACATTTGCTATTGCTCACTAACTTGAAAAAAGACTGATGACTTCAGTGGCATATCAGTGGCATAAGAGGACAAAGATGGTTTGGATATATATGGAGATGTGTAGTAGAAGAGAGATTCCAGCCTAAGCTGGAAGTGGCTTGGATTCCTAGGTGGAATTAGACTACACACTCTAGGATCCATTTGAATGAGGCATGCTATTTTTAACATTCATTTAGATTATGAAACTAAAGTTAAAGCAAAACGTGAGAAATACAAATAAATGTCACAGCCCATAGACAGAGAGCAATGAGCCCAACTGTGTACTTCAAGATTCTGACCCAGGAAGACATAGCAAGACAGCACAGACCTAAAGCAACCATTGTCAAGATATATGTTTAAAATAAACAAGAAACTAAAAGGCTAGAGGCTTTGGCACACCCAAGCTTCACTGAAAAGACTAGATGAAGACTAGGATATATAACAACAGTTAGCAACTAAAGTTTTGTACATCGTACAGCCTTGCATTTTTCAAAGGGGTCGGATGTTGTCTTCCAACTCACCTGTAACCTACAAAGATGGTCAAAACTTCAACTAATCTGTCAAGCTCAGGCCCTATCTACACCCTCAACTGTCATATGAAATCTGAAAACACTGGGGCTAACTTTCTTTCTTTCTTTCTTTCTTTCTTTCTTTCTTTCTTTCTTTCTTTCTTTCTTTCTTTCGTTCACCTCTTCCTCTTTAACTCATAACCAAGTCTCACAATCATTAAACTGTGAATCTCCTTGTCAAGCAGTGGCTCCTAGGAGCACTGCAGCTATAGTAAGAGTCCCAGGGGTGCCTTGACTTTTCCTTCCTTGGGAGTTGCTCTGTGCTTCTCACCAGTTCCTTGCCTGCTTTTTCCTTCCAGGTACACTTGTCATATTCTATGAACCAAAACTATTAATACTTCCTCTGATTTTTTTTTTGAGAATAATCTTTAAAACAGTTCGAGCTAGCTTGAAGTTATGGACATTCCTTTATCTTTGTTCAAGTGAGTCTAATTTAACCTCTGAAATTTGGAATCCTTTTGAACTATACCCCTTTGTTCTTTGATTCTTCAGAGCTCTTTTATTTATCTTCTACCATGTCTAAAGATGAAAGTGTTTCCCACACTATCATTTATCCTTCATCTAAAGTAAAGATTTTATATTTAATTGTAAATCATATTTCATGAATTTTTAATAAAGTCTTAGTACATAAATCCTTGGCAAAAAGGAAAGTTTCAATGAATGCTATTTATTAATATTAGCTTTAATGCACTCTGGGTTTTTATATATCTTCACAAAAATCCTATCACTTCAGCCCACTAAGTTAATTTGCTACTCGATAATTATTCATCTGGCATTTAGGGAGCATTTGGTTATGTGTTGGGCATTTTGTTCTCAAAAACATGCACTGTTTCAGACACAGCCTAATTTTTAACACTCGGGTTGTCAATGATGCAGTATTTGATCATTTGGAACACTGAAGTTTTGTTCTCTTGCAGATGTTTCTGTCTAAATAAGCATTTGCCCCCACATTTCTACTTTCTTTTCAAGTAAAACTATCTATGGAGTTATGTACAAAACTAAAGAAACTCTATTTATTAAATAAATGCATCATTTGTACAAAAGGTGAAAGAGGACGGTTTCTGAGGTCATGTGATAGCAGACATGCTAAACACTTCATGAAGAGAATCCTTTGAGGCCACGAAGGAAAAATTCATATATGAAATTATTTTTTTAAAAGTACCAGAAGAAAAAAAGAAGGAAGGAAGGAAGGAAGAAGGAAAGGAAAAAAAAAAGGACATCATCAGAGTCGAACCACTTTCATATGATTTTCACAGCAGGGCAGCGTCTCCAGAACTGCTCCTCTGACAGTGAGCGGGAACTTTACTCTCCGTGGTAACATTACTATCCGCGGTAACAGGCAGAGCCTCCACAACAGCCTTCACTCTAAGCCCTCCGGCTCCATTTGCTCGGACCAGGTTCTTCTCTGAGGACTGTCTTCCTTATTGACAGCAGAGATCGTTATCTCAAGGTGACTCCAGGAATCAGCCTATTCGAAACAGCATTGTCTTAACCTCCACCATAGCGCTCATTCTCAACGCAGCCTTCTGGAGTAACGGGCACTTTATTTACAATTCCCCGTGCCTTTGTGAATTAAAACCAGAGCTAATGTCGCTTACAGCCCCGTGTCTTTTTAATAGCA
>PVIR01034755.1:0-16975 GCA_004026965.1 Petromus typicus | reverse complement strand
TGATTTGCTGAGTTACAAGGGTAATAGATCGGTACCATCTAGAGTAGAACCCAGAGAGTCCTTGCTTTAGTATCAAAGACTTAACTTTTCTTTCCAAAAGAACGTGTTATGACCTATACGCTTTCTTTAGAAAAAGGCCACCTTTATAAATTGGGCTTCTCAATTCTCCATTGGATGAAGAAACCATCCAATATTTAAACTTCTGTGTCTGATTTATTTGACTTAACGTTATGGCCTCAAAGCATCCAATATTTAAACTTCTGTGTCTGATTTATTTGACTTAACGTTATGGCCTCAAAGTGTATCCATTTTCCTACAAATGACTAAAGCTTATAAAAAAGCAAAATAAAAGACAGAATAAGAACTCAGGAGATAGCTCTGTCTCAAATGAGAAAGGGATCAAGGGATGGAGTGAGGGGGAAGCAAGGAGAGCAGATGAATGAAAGAAGGACTGGGATGTGGCATATTCCTGCACCAACTCTGCAAAGGGAACATAAGCACTGTGTAGCACAAACATGCAGTAGTAATAAAAAAAACACATAAAAAGCAAGGCCACTTTCCCTTTTTTGTACAATTCTGCTATCATGATATGAAGAAAAAAATTAAGGTAATTTGAATACAATCAGCAAAATCAAATTCTTAAGAATTTGCCTAATTTTCTTCTTTCTCCTCCGTCATATCCCTTCAGCAATGGAGAGTAGAAGCTATGTACATTTCTACAAATGCTTCTGCCAGAATAGTGAATCTCCTAGATATAACAGGAAGTTTAAAGAGCTTTTTCTCTTTTATTATTTAAAAAACAAACAAAGCTAAGCCACTAGGAGGAAAATAATTCTGTAACACAGGTCTTCCGGGCTGTGAATTTAAGAACGTGGATAATTTTTAATAAGATTTATCAACAGTGCGTTGCTCTGGTGCTTGCAAGTCTAAACTTTAGAACAATAAGAACAGAATCCATCTTTTCTGCTACAAGAGCAGCTGA
Source organism: Petromus typicus (assembly GCA_004026965.1). Lineage (NCBI taxonomy): Eukaryota > Metazoa > Chordata > Mammalia > Rodentia > Petromuridae > Petromus > Petromus typicus. The sequence goes on along the minus strand of PVIR01034755.1, from coordinate 15,993 downwards.
GTGAGAGGAGGCGGCGAGCTAACCAGACAAGCAAGCAGAGCTGCCAGGGATGGAGATTGAAACAAACATCCTAATATGCTCAGTGGCAACTGTTAATTTATTCCTACTGAGACAGATGGCCTTCTCCTTGATATCAATGAGGGGAAATAATTAAGGAAAGCCAGAGTCAGGCTGAACAAGATAGGCTGTCTTTTGACAAGGTGATTCTTCAGTTTGTAATTAGCAACTGATAAAAACCTCTGGAGAACAGCTAGCTCTTTTAAAAGACTAACCTCCCTTTCTTTAAAAACTACTTTTTGCTGACATGTGCCCTTTCTGTCCAATCTCATAAGTAGGGTGATGTATTATATAGAAAAATGTAAAAGAATGTCAATGGGCACCAGCTATAATTTTGCAAACATCACCATGGTTTTACATACATGGTTTACATAGAGCATACATACATGGTTGCAGGAGCAAATCCAGTACACACTGCTGAAAATCATGTGGTGGTTTTATTTTCCTGGTATATCAGGTAGCTAACCCCTCTCCCCCAGCGTCCACCTTTTCTCTTCACTAAAGTTTCTAAAATGCATGTTTTTGCCTGGCAACTTACTATGTTTTTAAATTATACCTGTTGACATACATAAAAAGGATGCCCTTGAATGTAGTGAAAGGGACACATTTGACAATTCTAGAAGACCACTGCAATGCCAAGGTTGCCACAGCTATCTGCAGTTAACTAGCACTTTTGGTAGGTTGGAGGGAAGTGTATCTTTGTTTAAACATGTTAAGAATAAAGTAATGCTAGAACTGACTTAGTTTAATTCTTTCTTCATCTTCGAACAATGTTCAAATGACTCATTTCCCCCTCAAAAATCTTTTCCCATGTCCAAACTGAATTTTTCCAAAAAAGTTGTGGTAAAAAATAGTTTATTGGTACATTTTAAGTATACATTATGATCATATTTCTCATTGAAAATTTGTGCCTATACATGATATATCTTGATTCTTACTTTTTCCCCATTCCTCTGTCCTCCTTTCTACCCTTCCACCTCCTATATATAAACTTTGTTTCTATTTTTTCCTTTTACCTTTAAGTTTTTTTTTCATGTCTCTGCTTTCTCCTGCCACCCCCTCCTGAGTTCCCCTGTCCCTTTGAATATTTTCTTCTCATTTCACAGTATCTATTATACATTTTGAATCTCAATTATATCTTCAGTTTCTCATACCAGAGAAATAAAATGGTATTTACACATGTGTGTCCTACCTATTTCACTTATGAATATGCCCTCCGGGTGGATCTATTTAGCTACCAATGATTAATTTATAGTTCTTTATGGCTGAGTAACATTCCATTTTTATTTTTCAAAAACCTGTATCTTTATCCACTCTCCTGTCGATGGGTATTTGGGCTGTTTCCAAGATTTACCTATTACAAACTATGCAGCTATAAGCATGGGTGCACATATGTCACTGTGATATGATGCTTTTAATTCCTTTATGAATATACCAGCAAGGAAACGGCATGGTCAAATGGAAGTTGTAGTATTTTAAACACTGAAACTTTTAGCCTTATTTCTTTGTCCACTCTCTTCATAACAAAATATTTATTCATACTTTATTATGCATTATGGTAGATTCTTTATTGTTAATATTCAATTATTTTGACTTAAAATGGCTTTGGATCTCACCTGACCAAAAATGAGGAAAGAGGAGAGGCTGAGACATAATACCTGTCCTCAAAGATCTTCCTAATCCAGCCGAGAAGCCAAGAAATAGGTAATGGATGATCCATACACTAGAGCTCAATAATTACAACTTGGATGCCATAAGACAGTAAAGTAGAAAGAGAACAGGGATGGTGATAAACTACTGGAAGACTATAGTGAGATTTCTCTGTTGATAAAAGAATTAAGAGACTTTAAAAATATATTTGGAGGCAAAGAGGGTGATGCTTACTGGTAACACATTTGCTCAGCATATATGATACACTAGGTTTATCCCTCAGCATCACCACCATACAAAGAAATGTACATTTGGACAAGAAGGCATCCTACCGCCTAAGCAGGGTATTTCTCATGCCTCTTGCTCCCTTGTCTGTGCCCTTACCTCAGCTGCCAATTCACATCCTTAGAACCATTTCCAGACTCCCTCAGGAACATGCCCAAACAGTTACACTTAGATACCATCCCACTGTCACCTCATACTAACTATTCTCAACTTTCACAAGTTTTTCCAATTGGGTTTATAACATAGTGTTAATACATGGCCCATAGTTTTTAACCATTGTTAGTTCTGTTAATCCTCATCTATCTGAAAGAAATCACTATGATCTTTGGATTCTTATTATCTCCTGCTACCACATTCATTTACCCTGTAGAAAAAAACATTTATAAGAGGGGACGTGTACCTAGAAAAATGTCAGATTATCACAGTCTAGGAAATGTCCCCCTGGGTCATTTCTCTGATTGTCACCTCGAAATGAGCAGTACTCCTCCAATCTATTGTTCTTGTTACCTCACACTTGTAAGATGAGACTTATTCTGTCAATAACAAGCGGTCCTTTAGACAATGCTTCTCAGTAGGCTGGGATAGGACGGACTATCCCGGAGGAGAGCAGACACTTCAGCAGAACAGAAATAATGCAAAGACATCCTCTAGTGATCTTTATACCTTATTGGCTCCGTTATCAGATATATACTGTTGAGAACTGTTCTACTATACATATACTCTTCAGATATCAAGCTCAATGTGTACCAGGGTGACTTCTCTCACTAACCTACTATTCATTTGTTATCTGAGAATTTATCTACATAATTTAAAAATTATCTGTATTTTATAAAATTAATTTCCAAATGCCCAACAAAACTTACAAATCCTTAAGTAGCACAGCACCATGACACTTCCTCTGTACTTATCTGTGATGATCTCTTTGCCCATGTATCTCTCCATTTACACACACACACACACACACACACACACACACACACACACGGGTGATTCCATCTTCTGAGGTACATGATGGTGTCAACTTCTAAGGTCAAGGACTACTTTTTTAGTCTTTGGATCTGTAGCACCTTGGACAGGATCTGGCATTTAATATTATGTGAAAACAGCTTTACATTTCTATTTTCTCCACTCAAACAGCCTCATATTAGCAATTTAAGAAGATTCAGTCTAATAATTTTGACTGACTGATGAGTTAAATGATACAAAGATGACCAAAACATCCTTCAGGCTTCAGGAAAGGGAAATGGGGAGAGGAGAAAGAACATTTAGTGACACTGTGTGCAGTGAGTCTGGATTGTTTTCATATCACAGATGATCTTCAGATGATTACAAACCATGCTGGGATGAATGCTGCCCTCAAGGGCACAAAGGGAGTAGGTTGCATCTGTGGCCAGTTAGGAGGGAGCAAGAAACTGAACACCTCAGTGTCTCCTTTCTATGCAAATCAGCCCCATCCCACACGGACAAGGCTGTGTGAATCAGAGCCACCGTAGGACCATAGGATGGTCGCACTCATCAGGTTTTATGCTATTCTGCTTTTCTCAAAGGTATTTTCATCTCTGAAAAATCACTATTGGTTTTGTGCCTACTTTCCTCACTCCTCTGCCCTGTGGAGTCCAAAATGGAAGAACTGAGCTCCAGAATTCCCAAGTATGCCTCTTTCAGGAAACAGGGTCCTCTAATGCGCTTAGAGACCAGCTCATCCAGAGGTCATCTGTTCTTTGTTCAGGTGGCCACAGAGTCAGAAAACACAGGGGACTTTTTGGCAGATGTCATGACACTGTCATTAATTAATGTCTACACTTGATATGCAAGGAGATGGTCACCAAAGAGGATCCCAGAGAGTGGTGTACCACTGTTCACGTCAAAGCCTGGGGAACAAGTGGAGGGTGATTCTCATGGCTAGATGGGAAAGCGGGATCTGCAGAGGCAGACACAGACTTGCACATCTAAACTGCCTTGGGTCTGTCTTCTGAGCTGTGCTAAAGGGAGGGCTGAGTGAAAGGCAGGCACAAATGTGATACAGTACATGTCCATGGCAGGGAAGTGACTGATGGACAGGCTGTGCGACAGCTGCGTTCATTCCTCCTCACGCACTGCATCGAGCTCGGTGCTGCTCATAAGGGACAACACAATGAACTCATCATTTCTTGTCACCGAACATGTCATCCAATGGGATGCAGTATCAACACACAATTCAGTATATTTGCCTGAGTTTCTAGACATAGAGCTACCTTAAAGAATAGAAGAACATATTTCTATGTTTAATGTAGACATTTACATGAAAGAAAGAAAAATTTTAGCACTAGAAAATGACAAACATATTATGTCTGCGAATAGGAACACATGTCTGCACATGTTAAAAATAAGAGAATGAAAAAAAAAAAAACCTGTGCTCAGATCAGAGAACTCTGAGAGGGATTAATAAGATAAGGAAAAGGTCAGGGGGAAAATAAGAATCTCACTCTTTGAGAAACTTTCTGAAAATTGGATAAAGCCAATAAAATCTGACATACATCCATCCATTCATGCATCCAGTAAATAATAATTGAATGCAAACTCTGTCCAGGTACTATTCTAGACAAGATATAATCACATGGAAAAGACATACTAAGTCTCTGAATACATACAGCTTAAATTCTGCTGTGAGATTCAGAATAAAATACACATGTATAAAATCTGAATTCATTGTCAGACGTGATGGTGTGAGCCTGTAATTCCAGCCCTTGGGCGGTTGAGGCAAGAGGATTGCTGTGAGTTTGAGGCCACCCTGGGCTACATAGTAAGTTCAAGCCCAGTCTGAAATGCATAAGAACTTATCTTAAAAAATATGAATTCATAGAGTCATAAATAGTGGTTTAAATGTAACATATAGTGTAAAGGTCAAGTATTGGATGGTAGAAACAAAATCTACAGGTTTTGCCATGATATAAATAAATATCCTCACATTGCACAGTTCCAAATACCAGTGGGATAGCACTGGGTGATAAATTGGGAAGAGATGTGCATAGCCAGATCTCTGGTGCACACTGAGGCAGCTCCAGCTTACTCCTGGTCATGATATGAAGAGCCAGAGCTAGAGGGAATGTTGAATCTTTCAGGTGGTTGTCAGAATAGTTCTTTGCTCAGAAACTCATAATCAGAGTCCTGAAAAACAAAGAAGCCATGAACATTTAACCCGGAGAGTTGGGAGTGATGCTGCAAGAAAGACTGAGCACAAAGATCCTGAGAACATAGTTTAGAAGGTTACTGTGAGAGGAGAATTATACAGAGGCTAAACCACTGATGGGAAACCTTTTAGAACTTTCAATGATAACAAACAGCCCACTGAAGCATAGGTGCCAAAGGTTTGTCATCACTGGGCTAGACCATACAGACTCTCATGGGCAAGAATCCGTGTTTTGTACACATGAGAATGAGAATCAATAAAAACTTTCAGCAGGACAGGGAGATGATTTAGTTTATATTTTTGTAGACTATCTGGTTGCTGTGCAGAGGACAGCTTGCCCTCCAGCAAAGGTGCCTCAGCAAGGCTAAAAACACTTTGCCCTATTAGGAGGGTTCTGATGTAATTGAGCAAGAGGAACAAGAGGGTTGGAGTGAGGTGGCAGAAGTTGAGGAGCTAAGAAATGCTCAGATTTGAGATATATGAGTAAGTCAATATTTGGATCTGTAAAAGAGACATACCAGCAGTTACTAGCAGGTTGGATATTAGAGGGTAAATAGAGGAGTCAATAGTGGCCTCAAGAATGAGTCATCATTAGGCTTTAATTCTCTGTGATTAGTACCACACAAAATATTGTATATGGACACTAGTTGTTACGGGGAATACCAAAGTGAGATCAAGCACAGAGGAAAATAAAGTTATTCGGAGTCATTTCAGAGCTATTGACATACAAGTATAAATAACAAACAGGTAACAAGATGTCCAAAAATCTGTGCTGAGGGAAGCAATCAAGCATGAAGCTCACCAAATTATTGATAATTTAAGGGACTATTACACTGAAGCCTCATTTAAGAACTATTACCTCTGAGAATGACATTCGGCCTCAAAGTAATCCCTCGGGAGAAGACAACTTTTACAAGGAAATCTGTGAAGCACAGAACAAATCCTTAAACTCCACGTTCTTGAAGCTACAGGTATAAAGGGCTACCCTAGACATAGAACGTTCTGTTAAAGTCCATGTTGATATTTATTAGCAAACTAGTAGAGAACTCCTCTATGTCAGCCCACCTAGATAACTAGGCATTTTGAATTTAGAATAGGAAGCAATGGTTCTCAGCTGTAGATATACCTTTTAAAGGAACACTGAAAAATACCTACACCCAGATCCCATCCCAGTGAACCTGCTTTAGTTGTTGTACAATGATAAAAGGTATGCACTTATTAGAAAGAGTAAAAGTAGGGCTAGGTAAGGAAAGGCAATGAGAACCAAAGGTCTCAGTAATGCTAAGGGTACTTTTCAGAGCCATCTAGTACAGGGAAGTTTCTGGTCACCTATGAGATAACTCCACAGTGGTGGTGAAGGTAGTGCAGGATGTGACAGGAGTTGTGATAGAGTTGAAGATCCCTGGGGATAAAGGAAGTTCAAGAATTGAAGATGAGTGTGTTGGGAAATCTTTGGGCTATTTGGGTTTGGTGGGAGCAAAGATGGTAGCTCTCTGGGCCAAAGAGCCATGGAGTCAAAAGTCTTCAGTGAGTGAGGAAATGAGAGAAACTGCTAGATGTTGGCAATAAGCGGACACAATGCAGGGTTATTCAGAAACACTGAGCCTGAAAGATGAGGATCTGATCAATTAAAGAGGTCCAGTAGATGCTCCATAAAACAGATCCCAAAATATGAGAATTTCTCATCACCCCCACCTCTACCACTTCACCTCAGTTCACTTCTAGCACTTACTTAAGCATGGAGGAGCAAAAGTAAAAAAATACAGTAGTGTGAAGCGGGAACCTACCAGCCCCAAATCTGGGCCTTGTGTTCCAGGAACATAATGAGAAGTGGCGAAGATGTTCTTTCTGAAAGGGCTGCAGAGGATGCAGACTCCTCAGAATGGGACATCTATATAGGGAAGACTACCCAGCGGGACATTCCCAGGAAAGGATAGTTTGATGATGATAGACGTATGTTGAGTTCAAAAAGATTTTGAGAGCGTGAGTTGGGGTAGGAAACTGGGCCACATGGCAGTTAGCTGAAATGTGTTAGATTAAGAGGCTGGAGTATTAATGGATTTCCAGTGATGCTTAAATTTTTAGTGTTGACCAAGTTGAAAGATGTTAGAAAGGATGTAATTAGTTTCAGGCTCTTAGAGAGCAGCTCTAGGGAAATGATCTGAAATATTCTAATAAGCCATCTGGCAGCCTCCAAGGTTACATGATGGCAGTGTAGGCCACTCCTGTACCACTGAGTGACATGGTCATGGGACTGAGCTGTTCTCACAAAACACAAGGATGAAAATCTGTGAAGCAAAGTACATAATCAGCTTCCATCCCACTGACAGCAATTGAGAGAAGAGCCACCTAACCGTAAAAGGGAATCACTCTGTTACATATTTCTGAGCAACAAACCTGGTCAACAACAGTCAGTTACAGCTTGCTCATCAGAAAGCTGGAGTCATTTTAGCAAATGTAACACTGAGTGAATTTATATGAGATCTGAAAGATGCTTTCCTGGGCCCATGGAGGATTGTGTGATGGAGAAGACTACTGTCTCCTGTGGGTCTTCCTCTGAAAAGGACTGTGTTTTCTGTATCACAAGTTGATCATCATATGTGAAAAGAAAATAGTCTACCCCTTAATTTGTGAAGTGATATGCAGTAAAAGCTCTACAAAACTATACCCCACCCCATATATCTTTTTCTGTGCTTCCCCTGTGTGTATACTATGAGCTCACATTACTTTTAAAATTGGGGGATGTGTTATTTAGAAGATCTAAGTATCCAATAGTAGCATTCAAAATGAAATCTGTACTATCACAAATTTAGCCTCCTAACTTTGGCTTCCTCTGTGAACATTTACTACTCCTCAGAAAGCACTTTTCTCTGCCAGCTGCTTCTTTGTACACAAGGAAGGCTATGCTCATGGCAGCTGCATTTCACAGCACAGCTCTGACCTCTGACCAAATCCACTGAACTAGAAGAGAACAGATTCTTTCTTTGGGAATCTGAAATTGTGACAGACACTGTGGCTGGATTTCAAATATTTGATTGAACCAAAATGAGAAACCTCAAGTTGTGTGGTGGCCACCTTCTGTATTAGGCAGAAAATCCAGGATACTCTCCTGAATAAGGATGAAATTAGTAGGAGAGAGAAGAGGAGCATGGATTAAAGACAGCTTACCAGCCACGACCAGGCCTTTTTTCAAATGTATTAAGTTGTACAAGTATCCTGATAGGTCCAAATCACTTATTTTATGCCTGCGGCTCCTATTGTCATCTTTTAAGCCATAAAGGTTCTACTTTAAATTACAGAAATTAGGAGTGTGATATGTTTCTTGTTTCTAAACCTCCTTCTTTGTGTTCATCGTTGAATTAAAGATTTAAAAATTCAGTAATGAAGTAAAAAATTCAAATTTTAAAGAACTAACTTTTAGAATACAGCCATTCAGTGAGCAATGAATTATACTATATGTATGTAAAATTGAATTTGGAGAAAAATTTTTAAGATTTTTCTAATATTTTGGAGAGCTAACTGTGGTGTCAACTTGAAACACCGAGCTGATTGGTTCAGCATAGTTCTGGGTACTGAGGGGGGAGGAGCTGCCCTGGGTGTGGGTGTGTCCACCGGTTTGCAAACTGGATGGAAGAAAAAGGGAAGGAAGCAAATTTCACTTCTTCGTGGAGGAGCTCCAGTCTTTGCCATCGCCTGTGGATATCTGTCTCCAGACTTCCAGGGCAGACTCTTCAGCTCTTGGCTCAGCCTTCTCAGCCTTCTAACGGTGACACTTTGGCTTTCCAATATTGATTCCAATGGGACCCTGCATTGAGCTCCGGCTCTTTCATCTTTAACCGGATCTTTCAGCTCTCCAGTGTGTAGATGGCCTTTGTGCAGTCTTTCACATGTGACTCCATGACTCTGCAGGCATCCCCCACAAAGCTAAATCTGATGCTCTGGTGACTAACTGATGCAGATTTCGGCTGCAGGAGTGCTGCTAGACAGACAGGTTCCTGGAGTTGGCTCTAACTTGATGAGTTGGTTTTCCAACGTGAAGCTGCTGTGGTCTCTCCTGATAATGTGTGAAGAACAGAGACTTGAAAGTAATATGCAGTGTACATCCATTTCATTATCCCAGTTTACCACATGTGGTATGAAAGGAATTCAGTGACTCCATACATGATACTTCTCAATATTTTTGGCTGAGTGGGATATATACTGTTGCTGGATGGCTGTACTTAGCATCTCTGGCCAAACTAATAAAGGAAAACAATGAGCTCAAAATGTGCATTAAAAAATCCAAAGTCTTTTAAGTGTGAAGACAAACTAATAAAGGAAAACAAGGAGTTTAAAGATTTAAGTTTCCAACTTCAAATACACACAAACAATGGAAAAGTTTCTAATTTAGCCCTCAAGAGAGTCTGTACTCCACTAGGCTGAAATTGTAGAAGCCTAAACACAAACCCTTGCAGTTTGATTGGTTGAAATACAGTATAAGTTTAACACTCAGCCTCAAAGGGTGTTATAAATATCTATCTATATATTTCACTTGTCTATCTAGTGTGATGAAAACATGAAGCCTACATTTAATTTGAGAGGAAGAATTTTCCTAGAAATTATGAGAACAAATTCACAGAAATGCTATGCCTATAGTGTCACATCTCCAACATTCCCAGAGGCCCCATGACTGTCATTATTACTACCCCGACCCACACATCATAATACAAGGCTTATGCTACTGCTCAGGCCTAAGTCTAGTGCAAGACAACAAACATTTTTCCTTGATTCCTACTATTTCAATGCTATAAAAAAACAATGCAGGAACATTTTCCTGCTGATGGTTAACACATAAAGTATGTTTAGTATCCACCAAAGGTGATTTATCCTATCAGGCCACAACTTGCTGTCCAACTGAAAAGGACTTAAAAGAAAGCAGAAGGCACACACAAAAAACTACAGTTCAGGAAGATTCCAAAGATGTGTGAACAAATAAGAAAGTACAAGTAAAAAAACTACATATTTCTCATCAGAAATATTGTAGTGCTGGAGTCTTCTTTCTTGTGCTTAGTAAAATTAAATAGACTCTTCCAAAAGTAACCCTCAAGAACATTTTTAAAAGCAGTGTATTTTGAGTACAAATCCTGTATATCTCACACCTTTGCAGTCTGAAAAACTTGGGTCATCTCTCTCCTTTTCAATGCTTTTTGTCTATCCTGTTCCTCAAAATGGGAAGAATATTTGAATTTTTGAATGTGATCAATTCATATCCTATAAAGTCCATTTTGTAGCCTTTACCTTGAGGAGACCATCTCATTTCCCCCCCCAAAATAATGACAACATGATAAGTAAAAGTGCTTCTCCCAGACACTGCTCTGACTGCCTCAGGAAGACAAGAATTTTCAGCCAACAAGAGGCAAGCTGCAGGGACAGAGAGGCAGCCCCACTCCAATCCCTGCAGAGCAGCAGAACTGCCTCAGCTCTCTTCTCCCAGCCCCTTGACACACAGTACACTCAGCTCCTGGATGAAGGACTAAGGCTGCACTCTGCCTCAAATTTCCCCAGTACTTTTTCCCCAAAGGTGCTTGATAATGTAGGAAAGTGAACAGTTCAGCTTCCTAAAGAAAGGAAAGAATTTTGAATCCTCTGCCTTTGTCCTAATGCTGTAAGTCATTACTGTTAGCTTGTCAATCTTCTATGTTTGCTCTCATTTCTGAGAGACTCTGGTTTCTCCCCTTTAAAACCATCAGGCTGAGGTCTAGCTATGTTCTAGGATGTTCTTGGTAGAACCTCTTAGTGAGCAATAGGAAATGAAGAGGAATCCACAGGAGCCTGTAGGGTTTACAGCTCATTTCTTCCAGCGTCTCCATATGATGTGCCCCTCAGCGTCTGGATGGTCTACAGATCGCGCCTCTTCTGGTAACTCTGTTCTCAACTGGCTCAGCTTCTGTTCTCAACAGCCAGAGAAAACTTCATTTAAACATTTTTTAAACTTTTGTTTCTTTAATTTTTAATTGATTTTGTTGGTACATATTTTTAAATTATTTTAGACTCATAAGAAGTTGCAAAATGAGAACAAATAGTTTTCTGTACCCCTCATCTCATTTTCCAATGACAACTTTTTATATAACTTGAAGTACCATAGTAATCAGGAAACACATATCTTATTCACTAAACTGCAGTTCTGGTTTCAAAATGCAAACTTGCTCATCAACCCTGTTCCCTACAACTTCTGCATCACTCTTACAGTAAGGATCCAAATCCTTTAACTGGTCCCTAAGTAGTCTAGCTATCTTTCTGCTTTGCCAGTACAGTCCTAGTTCCCACCTATTAGCCAATGAGCTGTACCTCCTTTAGCACTCTAGCATTCTCAAAAATGCGGCCGTTTGGCTTATAAATTATCTGATCATTCACTGTGAGTTCTATATAGTCTGGTCCTGTTAACTAAGACCGCTAGTTTTTGTTTGTCATCACCCTGCCTCTTGCTCCTGAGCCGTTTCCAGGATAAAGTGTGGGAAGCATGACGTTCCCTCTGCCACAGAGCCTCTACATGCGGGCTTAGTGTCTGGAACTGGTCCCGCTTTCTCCCTCTTTTGCTCAGTTAGCTCTTACTTAGCTCAGCAAATCTACTACTCCTTCCCCGGATTAGTTCCCATTCTTTTATTAAATGCTCTTGTATACCCTGGACAGCTCCTTGATGTTGCTTAGTGCAGTTATAATTTTATAATTATTTCTATAAATAAAACATAAGCTATTAGAAGGTAGGGAGCACATTTGTATTTGCACATTGCTGTATCTCCAGAGCTGGCATGAGGGTTGCTACACATAGAAAATTACTTCATAGTTATCATCTGAATAGTTAAAAGCTCAAACAATAGCTTCACAAGCAACAAAAGCAAAGTTTCAGAGGAAAAAAAAAGTCTGTTGCAGAACATTCCCTGTAGCTGCATACATGGAGGTTTACTTAGTGACTTAATTACTGGTCTTTGGAGTGACACAGACCCAAGTTTGAAGCTATAAATCCAAGAAATTTAAAATGGTAATTTAGCTTCTATGAACCTTCATTATTCTACCTATAAATAGTACTGACCTCAGTAATGCTAGCACTACTACTACTAGTAGTAGTAATAGTAATAATGATTTTTATGATGTTAATAAAGTCATTTGTATTGTAAGAGTCTTGTAAATAAGCAAATATACAGGGTTTAAAACTTCATTCTTAGATAAATGCAAGTGAGCCTTATAGAGCGAAAGTGTCTCAAATACCCTGTCCTTATGGAGGCTGATGTGCCTTGTGTGTTTCATAGAAATACAGTGAGGACTTTAGGATCTCCACGAAAGTACCACATCCTTCTCAGCCACCACAAGCAACTTCCTGCTTCATGCGTGCTCTGTTCCCTGCTTGCAATGCCCCAAGCCAAGCAAGGCGTCCTGGACTCCTTGCTCTCTCTCAGGCTCCATATCCCATCCCCCTGGAAAATGTGCTTTCTTTGGAACAAATGACATTCAGAACCCTCTATCCCCACCTGCTTGGATGAGTGCACCAGCTCCCACATGCGTCTCCTTGCCTCTGTCCTTGCTCTTCAGAATACTCTCAGTGAGCAGCTACAAGGACACTTACGAAGGAAGCCACATCACGCTGTTCTTCCACTCCAGCCCTGTCAAGGCCTTCTGATCCCAGTGAGTATGATACAGCCTGCTCTGGATGGAGTAGGGCCTTGCGACCTTCTCTGTTCTCAGTTTCCCCAGGGGCATCACCTCCCCCTTCACTCTGTACTCACAAGGAAAGCCTCCCTCTTCACCCCTTTTACACTGCAGTCTCTGTGCTCTGCATCTCATCCTGTGTAATTTCAACCCTTTTTGTACATCCTTAAAATTTATTTACTCCCATTCTAACTTGTCTCCACTACAGTGAAAGTTTTGAGTGAGTAGGTATTTTTGTCTATCTGTTCCTGAATTTTCCTTAACATCTACAAGCACTGTGCTTGACACATACTTTAGTTATACCTTGAAGGAAAACATGAATGAATGAATGAAATATCACTGCTTCCATGGCTAAAGCCATCTTATTTATACAATTTGGAATATATTATAAGGCATAGAGCACCAAACATCTACTGAGTATGTCAGGTAGAGATATAGAAAGAAGAGAAGGCCTTACTGAGGGAACAGCTGATTATTATCAGATGCATGGCCGCTTGGAAGGCAGCCCTGACACAGATAGTGTCTTGGAGATAAAACCACAAGGTCTCACCACTTTGGGACTGCTAGTGGCTGAGTTCAGAGGGGTGAACATGGGCAATCTGAGGGCCCAGCACATAAAGGGAACACATCTTTACATTCAGAGGATGCTCTGATCAGGGGCCCACAAGACAGTAATTCACGTAGCTTGCCCAGACTAAGTGGGATGACTCCCAGAAAAGTCTCTGGCTAGAAATCTACTACTGGTTGGGGAGCCAAAATGAGACAATTCTGTTAAGTATCTTGTATTAAACAAACAATTTCCCATTGTCAATCAGAATAAAATTTCCAGAACTAAAACACTGGACCAGATTCCACTGTCCAGATGTTGGAAAAATATAGGCCAAAGTGAATATTTATAGTTCACTGCTTCTCTTATGACTCCATTGCCTTTTACAAAACTTATCTCACTGAAAATTAAAGCCTGAGCCAAGGCTTTGGTGGATGGCCCTTGAAAGCTTGTTTGGCAGTATTCAAATGGACATGGCTCAGCTGTGGACACTGAATTCTCAGTTAGAATGTAGTTATTTATAAACTTAAGGGAAGTGAACTTTAAGAAGAAACAAACTTAAAAGCAGCAATGTGGAGAGCTTATAAAAATCAGTTTGGAGGCCTAAGGCATGGGTCCTGGTGCTGTCACCAGAAAAGCTTGACCAATGTGCAGAAGGAAGGAATGGACTGTCGCATACTCTCTCAGAGGAAGACCTTCTCAGCTGTTAAGACTAGAAGTCACCTTACAGATCCTCTCTCCCAGGTTCTGCTTATTAACCTCTTCCCCCGGACTTCGGAGCTCCTTTCCCTTTCACTGTTGAGCAGAGAGGGTAGAAGATATGAGGACATCTGTTGGCTGATCCCACATCTTCCTGGCTCCATTCTTCCTTCCTGAGCTCAGCACGGTCTATTTAGCTTGGATCCTTCCCTTCACTTTTCTTCCTCTCTGCACCGGTTCAGTTCTCTTTCTGTTCCCTCCTGCAGGGTCCACTGGTATTGTGATGACACATCACACTGGGTTAAGCAACAGAATTCCCAGCATCCTTGGTCTCAGGAAATTTTAGCAATTGGCCTGATAAATCAGCTAGTAGATGAGAAGATTCTGTAGCAGAAAGTTGCATTTCTGGCACCGCAAAGTTTACTCATGACAAAATTAATTCTAAAACTCAAAGCCCTTTGATTCCTGACAGAATACCTCTATCAAAATGATGAGAATAGGGAAAACACTTTTACCTCTACTTTTTCTAGTTTTTGTGACAGACTTCTATCAGTCACTTTCCCCTCACTGGGGCACAAACTTGACATCATAACTTAAAGGAGGAGAGCTCTGTGTGGCTTACAGTTTCCCGTGGGTTCAGTCAAAGTTGGCTGGTTCCACGGCAGCAACACCTGGTGGAACAGCATGGAGAGGAAACCTGCCCAAACCACAGCAGCCAGGAAGGGAGAGAGGGGACGGGAACTGGCACGCAGAACACTTTTCCAGGCTGCATGCCCAGTGACCCACTTCCACTAAGACCTCACTTCCTCACAACGCCAATGCATGCTTCACTGCTGAGTGTAGGGCCCCATGATCCAGTCACCTTCCTAACACATGAGACTTGTGGGGGACATTTTAGATCTACCATAAAGTAGGCTTTATATCCCATCGGAAATACTGAGAAATTATGGCTATACAGGAAATGTCTTCAATCTTCGAAAACAGTGCTTGGTTACATAAGCACCAATATAAGTAAGGCATGTGATAAGACCTACTGAAAAAGGTGCTTTAAATGACTAGATCTACCAACCAGATATGTCACAATTAGCCTCTACATACACTGTAATATTATATTAGTGGAAAATACAATTCTGGGTGATTAAGTTAGTGTATGATAAAATACTGATACTTCTGACCATTTGCACATAAAACAATTGTTTAGGCCTTTACACAGTATCCAAAACAAAAATTTAGTATCTCATTAACCTTTATGTTTATAACTCCTAAAAGGATGGATAAGTGAAAAGAGGTATGTTATTCAAATGCAATCACAATCTTTTTGCAGCTTAAATTTTCTCTGGTTTGGTTTGGTAATAGCCTGGTACTTTACATGAGTGATTATGAGGCTATCTTAAGCTGTAGCCATTGCCCTAAAGAAAATGTTTATGGCCTGACTGAGATAATTGCAATCTCCTATTAAATATCACTCCTTCAGGGCTAGTTAATGTTGAGTATAAATGTGCCACTTTATATGCAAATAAAAGTACTGAGATTTGAATAAAATGTCCTGCACATATCTACTGACAAATCACCTTATGATTCATATTGGTGTGTGGAATTTCTCCGGATAGAGATATTCATATTATACACAACATGAGATGACTCTTTGAAATTTTGTTTTTAAAATGTCTGGATATAGCTGAATATAATGTCTTTCCCTATTGCAGATCTGAGGTTTACATTCTGAGTTTTACTTTGAGTTAAAAGATTTTATAGTATTGTTTCTTATCAATCTTTGCACTATTGTGATTTCTTATTTTGTACATTTCTTTCTGATCTTGGGTTGTCTTCAATCCTTTTCCCATATATTCACATACTTGGAAAAACCAACGTCTTCCTAGATACTCAAGAAAATGACACTTTT